>BQNB010030171.1:0-19062 GCA_026074375.1 Tanacetum coccineum
AACGGCAGAGTTGTAAGATTCATCATAGATCGAACCACGTCTAACAAAGTACGATTTCTCCTTTCAGACACACCATTGTGTTGTGGTGTGTATGAAGGAGTAAGCTGTTGGACAATTCCACAAGATTTAAGATAATCTTTAAACTCTTGGCTTATGTATTTACCACCTCGATCTGATCGAAGAGCCTTGATTGTCTTCCCGAGTTGATTTTCCACTTCATTCTTAAACACTTTGAATGTTTCAAAGACTTCATGTTTATGTTTAAGTAGATAAACATAACCATAATGACTATACTCATCCGTGAATGTAATGAAGTAGCTAGCACCTTGTCTTGACACATGTCTAAGTGGACCACACATATCAGTATGTATTATTCCAAGAAGATCAGTTGCCCTTTTGGTATGATGCGAAAAGGGTTTTCTTGTCATCTTGCCTGATAAACAAGACACACATTGATCAAATGACTCATCATCTGTTGATTTTAAAGCCCTTCTTGTTGCAAAAGCAGCTTTTCAATACGTTTTTGCTTTTTTTATTTTTTATATAAGCAAGACAACAATGCTATAGATAAGTAAGTCCAAGATAATGCTTGCTATTTTATATTGCTAACATTATAAATAGAATTAACATTTGGTACAAGATTATGCATATCAATTTCATAAATACCATCATGTGGAATAGCATTAAAATAAAGAACATTCTTAGAAACTAAAATTCCATAATCCATAAAATATTAGACAGACTCCATTTCAACCAAACGATGAACTGAAACAACACCTCTAGTTATATTAGGTGCATAATGACAATTGTCTAAACAAATCACTAGGCCATTAGGTAAAACTAAGTCAAAACCTCCAATAGCTTCTACTTGTGCAAGAACACCATTGCCCACGTACAAATAGAGAGCTCTTTGTTCTAGTTTTCTTGCTCCTCTAATACCATGTTTTGTGATACAAATGTGAATACCACAACCAATGTCATACACCCAGGACTTATTAGGAAAAGAAAATGATTCTATTGTGAAGATACCTGAAGAACTGGCAGTGACAACTTGCCTTTTTTTCTTCAACAACTCAGCAAGGTAGACAGGACAATTCCTCTTCCAATGACCCACCTCTTTGCAGTGGTGGCAGATGTCATCCTTAGCAGGGTGCTCTTTAGCAGAAGGTTTAAGGTTTTTAGGCTTAGGGATATAAACTTGTTTATCCTTTCCCTTTCCATTAGCTTTACCCTTTTCTTTAGCTTTAAGCAATTTCTTATTGGCTTTTTGGATTTTACCACCTCTAATCGCCATTACTTATGGTGTTTCAGCCTTTTAGGTAAACCTTTTTCATACTCAATGAGCATATCATGTAGTTCATCAATTGTCTTCCTCATGTTATGCATATTGTAATTTCTCACAAATCCAGCAAAATCACTAGTGAGGCCATTCAAGATTAAACCAACACTAAGATCTTGTGGTAACACATAACTAAGACGTTCCAGTTGTTCTACATATCCTTTCATCTTAAGACATATCGCAGCTGTTTTACCCTCCTCTTCTTTGCAAGCAAGAAATTAGATTAGGTACACCACTCTCCACTTGAGCTGTTTCTCAAACATAGATTTAAGCTCCTGAAGCATCCCATAAGGTGAATAATTTTTATATTGTTTATGAATTTCAGGAGTCATACTCTGAGCATAAGACAAGCCACCTCATTATAAGCATCATATACTGCATTCCATTCGCCAGCACATTTGCTGCAGAATCAATGCAGGAGCAGGGGGAATATGCTGTTCAATGACATACATTTTTTTCAACTCTCGAGACCAACTTAAGTTGACGAAACCAATCATTGAAATTTATTTTAGAAAGTTTTTCTCTTTCAAACATCGACCTGAAAGTCGAATGGTTTATGTTTTAAACAGGTAGTGCCATCTACAAAACAAAAAAGTTCAAGTATTTAGTATTTTTGATAATACTCCTTGAAGAAAATTAACTACCCATGTTTAATCATATAAACAATTAATTTTCTAAAGGCTAGGACCCTACTTGACATACCACCATCACATCAGTTGATCTGCTAGTGATGGTGTATTCAAAGGTAGATGACATCAATATAATTGCCAACTCTGTGCAATTCCTAAACTATGAGGACTTACTAATTACAATAATAATACTAGTAAGCATGTTCATCATCCCATCTATGCCTCGAGTTTAAGTCTCACCACTAAAACCATAAGAAATCCAACAAGAACTTGATATGTAACATTAACTGTACACGAAAAAGTGTAGTAATCACCTTTGGGATTGTAATCTACATACTTCTTCATGCATAGAAAAAAAAATGGCCAATAAAAAAACCTGCAGAGTGTTCTTATTACAAATTGGATGACAACAACTTATTTAAAAAGGGTATAATATTTGACGTAGCAAATATATACGAAGAAACGTGCATACATATTTGTATCATAAATTTTAATAAAAACTTTACTCAATTAAGTTATTTATTACGGTATCACTCATTTTCTATACATCTAATTGATGTGTCGTTGGATAGGTGTTATTTATTTATCAAAGTTTTACATTTATATTTAGCCGACTAACCTAAAGACAACACTTTAAAGGGCAGAGTACCCGGTCAAGATGTAGCACTTCATGACATAGGGTGTCAAACACTAAGAGTGAGAGTTAACCAATTATCCAATTAGTATTTATTTTATTCTAAATTAGTCTAATTACTGGTTAAACCTATGCTGTATACGATTATCTAACGGTATGGGGGGTTTTTAGCCTGAGAGACTGACACAGGTTTTATGGTGACAATAAATAATTCAAAACACAAAATACACTAAAGCAAATAACACAAAGCAAGAGAGCGGTACGAGCCAAATATAAGAAAACTGTATTAACCAAATTAAATCCAATTACATGCAGGTTTGATTAAATAGTGCAATGGCTTGCTTATCTCGATGCGGTATATTATTCTTAGACTAGTCGATACTTCTTCCAAAGTACCTAACATGAACAATCCTGTCACGGTTGAACACGCAAACTGCATAAAGCATCCTATAGTCTAATTATAATCTATCGTATAGAATTAAAGCAGTGGTGATCCTGTTAAAACCCTAGCCCATCGGGACTTTACCCACTTACTACTTGATGTTGAATCATATACCGGTAGTCCACCACCAAAATCATTTCAAGTCAACTAAAACAATACTCGTTTAACATTTATCAGGTCACCTGCGGTCCAAAAACAACTAAGCTCCATAGTCAAAAGGTAAAAGATACGATGTCATTTGAGATCCTATTAGTCCGGGCATATAAAACATAACATGGAGAGCTATCCCAGCATCAAGGTAACTGGTTAGGTATCCCAAGACCTAGTTGAATGATAGGTCGTATGTACAAGCACATAAACAAGTATAAGGCGATAAACATAATTAAAAAACAACGATAAATTAATCAAAGCCGAATTAAATCAAACCAAACATTATAACCTTCATTAAAATGGCTAATACCCGAGGGTATTAGCCCACAATCATTGTCATAGTTATAAACTAATCAATAAAACGATTAATTTAAAATTATACGATTAGAAAGTAAAATTACAAAAACGATGTACTTCTTAAGGAATTAGGTTTTGATGCTTCGACCTTGGCTGCTCTTCTTGCCTTGGAATTCTCTTCGAATATAATAATGTAGTGAGTATGTTTTTGCACACTGAACTTCGTTTTTGAGTCCAGTATTTATAGTGTCTGAAAACCCCTGGATACGCCGTATCGAGATAAGTGGAGACGGCGTATTGGGTTAATCTCCTTGAAGTCCGCGATAAGATCAAATCAATTAGGCTAATTACCATTAATTACATTTAATATGCATGTTTGACTGAGGTAACAGCTGTCAATATGACGTATGGATAAGCAGTGGATACGTCGTATAGGGAATTGATAAGAACGCGTTTCTTGTGATGAGCTGGCGCAGATACGCCGTATCTTCCTTATTGGATACGGCGTATATATGCAGTTTTGGTACTTTCTTCAAATGTCTTCATTTTAGTTCTAGAATTGTGCCTTTTCGCTTCTTCTTCACAAGTGACTTCATAATTACTGCAATATAAAACTTTAAGCAATTAAGTACCAATATATTTCAATAATTAAACAAAAGTGGGTAAATCATGTGGGATAAATGATAGGAAAATGTGACGTTATTTGATGATATCACTAATGTATAAATAGTGTTACCTTTTAAAAATTGACAATTCAACGTGTTTTCAAAATTTAAAGATTTTATATTTTATCGTGGAAAAAGATTAAAGAATGGTTTAAAACCATTCAAACCCTAGACCATTTGCGACTTCTTAAATAGTATGCAAGGTAAGGAAATTACAACGTAGTCAGGTATTATAGGGTAATGGTATCTACAAGACCGAAGTCTTGATGAGTCTCTCGAACCTTATCCTTGCAACTAAGTAGTACTTTTGCAAATTTCATCATTGATAAAATTTAAAATTTAATTTTAAAAAACACATTATGAACTATGAAATAGTCTATAATAAATCTGATTTCATAATTATTAGTCATGTTTATATTTATTTTTTAAAAACCCTTTTATTTTCTCACAAGTCCAAACTTAAAATAAAAACACAAGACTAATACATATAACACTTATTCAAAAACACTTAACAATTAAGTCATGCAAATATCAATTATGATCTCAATTATCTAATAATTAAAATATGTATATATTCATATAAGGCTCCATCGTCCAATGACTTTGGCCACATCCATCGATATAATCGATTGTGTAAACCATATATAAATATATACTACATAGCACATAAAATTTAAGCAACTTTTAGGCCCCATTAAGACATGGCTAAGTGTAGGATCGTTTTACCTTAGTATACCAACCCTTTAACCTGTAAAGGATGTTACCTCCTTGAATAAATCCAAGTTAGTAGCAATGTAACACTGATACAATATTGTTAATTATGCGGAAACTAATTAACAATATCAAGAAGAACACACAATAGTTTCTCAAACGATTTCTATTATAAACCTTTTGAATCTGCCTAAGTTGCAGATCCCTAACAATACAATACTAATGATTCGTGTATTTTTGTTATATTTTCTAAAGCCTTCCTAGGGGTCCTTTTATAAACATAAGGATAATCACTAGTAGGTATACAGTCCCTGAATAACACAAATACTAATCGATACTTATCACTATCCTGTTACAAGAGAAAAATGCAAAACAACCGTTAAACTTTATAGTTCCATAATAACGACCGTACTTAGACTTTCACTATCTACGCAGACATATTTTAACTTTCATAGTAGCAGAACTCTGACATTATCGTGGCAGAACTTTGACCTTTACTCTCGTAAGTCCTAACAATCCTCCCCTAACTTGAATTCCACTTGCTTGACTTCAAGTTTCTTGATAGTTGGTCTTCTTTGTTCAGCAGTACTACTTTATTAAATCTTTTAAAGCTCATCCTTACAGCATCTTGTATACAATCTGTTTGAATGCAATCTCTTGGTTTGTACATAAACACTTCTTTAAACATTCTTTGTCTTTACATCAAACAGATTGTTCTTCTCAGCAACAGGTCTTTTCAGCAACATGAATGGATTTTTTGAGCCTTTACTAAGTAGCCATCACGTCTTTGGCTCAAGTCAGTTTCCTTTGGTACTAGAAAAGGTAATAATCCATGATGAACAGAAAATAATCACTTCAACACTTAGAACATGAATCATAATGTGTTGAGTAACTAATATGACTTTTTGGTAAGTCATTACAACCATAAACAGAATTGAGTAAGTTCTTTTACCTGTAGCCGATTGCTCAGGACTACCAACTCTCAAGTATATAAAACATTGTGAGTTTGAGTACCATATAGTTTGAGCAAAACTATTAAAGCTATCAACGGATTTGAGTCTCTTACCAAAAGCCGTTTGCTTTGGAGTAGCCAATATTTCAGTGTAATACCATGGTGTATTGATCACCATACAATTTTTGGTAAATTGTCAACCACCAACAGATTTGAGATGTCTTTACCAAAACTGTTTGATTTGGACTAGTCAATTCTTATGTTTGTAAGACATGGTGAATTGAATACCATTTGCTGTGTGGTGGTTAACCAACACTCAATCCCTTAAAACAGTTTGATATTCAAATATCTGTGCCTTAAATCTTTTTGCACACTCAAATCGTCACCACATTTCAAAAACAACTTTTTAACTAGCAGTACCTTCATCAAGGTACTGTTTGTTTTACACTAGCAGTACTTTGAACAAAGTACTGCTTGTTCAAGTTAAATCTTTTTATCAAAATAAGATATATATAAAAAGAAAACTTTGATAAATCATACCAGTTATTTAAGAATTGTCACCATCTTCTGTTGTCCACAAAATGAATAAATGTATCAACGTAATGGCTGTCTCATTCTCATCTTCAACTTCCATGCCATGATCTAGCATCCTTATCATCAACTCTCTTGATAGAGGATATCTTCTTTCAGCCAGCATGTGAATCATAGTGCCATCTTCTAACTCTAGTGTATGCACTCCTGAAGATTCATGAAACCCCACCTACGATTTCCCAATCTTCTAGTTCTTTCACAGAAGTCATCACCACTAGTTTCAGGAGTCTCCCAGATAGTTGTAAGGTCACCTAGAAGTATCAAGCCTAAACCAGTTGGAGGAATGTGCTCATAATAGTCTTGAACAACTCGATATAGGTGATACAAATCCTGTCTATCTAAGATATGCAGTATCTCCCATAAAGTATCAAGCCCTGACTTGAATTATTTCCCCCTGTGAAGGAGAGATACTCTCCATCCGTGAATCAATAATCCTGAAGCTCTGTAATCATAGAAATTCCTTCTCTAAGAACTCTCTTCTTTGCACACTTTATCAAAATCTTCTATACCCTAATACTTCCTAATCTCATCAACTGTCTCCGTCCTCAACTTGAGCTTCTTGAATGGCTGTTCTTCAGAAATTGTAGCTTTTCTTTTCCTTGAAAGTCTTTTTGCATTTCTTTCTTGCAACCACAGCCTTTCTTTCTCGGAGCCATTGAATAAAATCTTTGTAGGATCTTAATTGATTCTCGAACATTGTCATACAACTCTTCATCTAGTGGATACTTAAGTTTTTGCAGATTCTTGTATCCTTGACCGTTTTTTAAGAAATTCATCATCTTATTCCTTTCTTGAGCAAGAGAAGTAGGTTTTACCCTCAACGTAGTCTTTGGCTTTGCTTTCTTTAATTCTTCAAACCTTTTTCTTTCTTCTTCTGCATCCCATTCAGCTTGAATCTTTCTTGCAACCTCCTCATCATTTGTAGTTTCCAAGGCTCTGATTTGTTGAAGAGTCAATTTCTTCTTTTTAGGTTCTCAACAATATCCCTTTGCCTTTAACTTTTTTGGATCAGTACCATTGCTTGATCGTTAGTTGAGTTTTGGTATGAGATCCAGAATGCTCAAACCTCTTGGTCTAGAAATAGCAACAAGAACTTCAGCAACTTTAAGTTGTTCTTCAGACTCCATAACTTGAGTTGGACGGAGTGGGCTTGAAGGACCTGCTTCATCTTCAAAATTTAGGGTCCTTGGAGTAATAGTACTCTGTCTAGCAGTACTTTGAGTTGTCTCCAAATCCAGTTCTTCTGTATCTCCACTCTTTATATTAGAAGCTTCTTTCTCCTCAATATTGATTTCCTCAGTCTCATCACTTTTTCTTTCTAATACTTCTGTTTCATTACTTTTTCTATCAATGTCAGGAGCAACAGCAGCATCTTTATCAACAATATCATCAAAGAAAGGATCTGCTGTATCTTCTTCTTGAACATAGTGCTCTTCAGACAAAGTACCTTCTTCCTTATTCCTCCCCAATTTGACTGAAGACACTTTCTTTTTATGCTTCTTGTGCTTCTTACTTCTTTTCTTATGCCTCTGACTATCCACCCAAAGAGCATGATGCTTGACCACTGGCTGTACGAATTTGGACAGTTTCTTGAGCTTGGCCTTGAGCTTGATAATCTGTTTAGCTTGAGAAAGGGTTTGCTTCTTGAGCCTCCTAACTTCCCTGTTTAAAGCATAGAGATCCAAAAGTCCCTCATCTCCTCCAGATGTTTGAGACGCATCTGTGGGAGTATAATCATTGGGAGATTTAGGAATAGCAGTAGCACCTTGAGCTGGATCAGTATCTTGAACTTCATCAGTATCTTGAGCTTGAGCAGTACCTTGAGTGCCAGCAGTATCTTGAGCAGTACTAATACTAGCTTGAGCAGCACTTTGAGTAGGGGTACCTTGAGCATCCCTTGCAGAACTTGCAGCCCTAGAATGAGGACTAGTACTATGTTCCTCCTCTGCTGCCAATGCTGTGACGACCTCTAACATAGGTGGAGTCAAGGGTGTAATCCTACATGAGAACTTAGGACTATGCTTCCTCATAAAAGTGAAAATCTTAGAGGGAAGTGTAACTGATGGTATAAAATCCTGAGGTCTGGCTACTCCCTCTAATTGCTTGTTCAAAAACAGTTGAATGAACCTAGGATACATAAGAAAAGGTGTACCATTGGAAATATGTCCTAGCATCCCATTCATAATCATCAAGGAGAAATTGAACTTTTGATTTGTGGCTAGACCTACAAGAGCAGATGCGATGTTTGTCCCAAATTGTTCCCATGAAGTGCTCTTAGGACTAAGACAGTGAAGTAAGACATGTACCAAATACTTCCACTGAGGGCTAAATAAAGGTTTAGAGAAAGTAAGTTGTGCTAAATTACCCTCGTAGCCAATATCTCTGAGCGAGTCCCAAATAACTTGCTTAGGAAAGCAATCAACACCATCAGCATCATCGAATAGAAGATCAGCCCGAATGGTTTCTTCAGAAATCAAAATCTTTTTGCCAGCTACCATGGCGCGAATGTGAGGTACGTCATTGATCACTCTGAGAGAAGCGGTAGCCCAAAATTGTTGAAGCCATGGACCGATTAGATCAGGATCAACTAACAACGAGTAGTTAATTGAGCATCCAGTGAGATAATCGATGATTTGATAAAAATCAGCATTCTGCGCCGTCTTCTCCACACAAGCAATCATGTTGTGTTTGTTACAAGTGCGAATATTTGCCATTTGAAAAGAAATTGATGTGCGTCGGAGGTTGTAATTAAAAATTTGTGAATGAAAAGAGATAAAATGAGAGAAAAATGCAATTCAGTTGAGTATTTATAGGTTGCGTTGGATAACTATAAAGTTACCGTTGTAAATACATTAACTGATGGTATAAAATCCTGAGGTCTGGCTACTCCCTCTAATTGCTTGTTCAAAAACAGTTGAATGAACCTAGGATACATAAGAAAAGGTGTACCATTGGAAATATGTCCTAGCATTCCATTCATTATCATCAAAGAAAAGTTGAATTTTCGGTTTGTGGCTAAGCCTACTAGAGCGGATGCTATATTAGTCCCAAACTGTTCCCATGATGTACTCTTAGGACTTAGACAGTGAAGTAAAACATGGACTAAATACTTCCACTGAGGGCTAAATAAAGGTTTAGAGAAAGTAAGTTGTGCTAAATTACCCTCGTAGCCAATATCTCTGAGCAAGTCCCAAATAACTTGCTTAGGAAAGCAATCTACACCATGTGCATCATCAAAGAGTAGGTCAGCTCGAATGGTTTCTTCAGAAATCAAAATCTTTTTGCCAGCTACCATGGCGCGAATGTGAGGTACGTCATTGATCACTCTGAGAGAAGCGGTAGCCCAAAATTGTTGAAGCCATGGACCGATTAGATCAGGATCAACTAACAACGAGTAGTTAATTGAGCATCCAGTGAGATAATCGATGATTTGATAAAAATCAGCATTCTGCGCCGTCTTCTCCACACAAGCAATCATGTTGTGTTTGTTACAAGTGCGAATATTTGCCATTTGAAAAGAAATTGATGTGCGTCGGAGGTTGTAATTAAAAATTTATGAATGAAAAGAGATAAAATGAGAGAAAAATGCAATTCAGTTGAGTATTTATAGGTTGCGTTGGATAACTATAAAGTTACCGTTGTAAATACGTTTTTAGCGCAAAAACGTATGTTTGACCGTTGACCGAACGTTAGAACAGTACTTAGTTGTCTAAGCAGTACTTTCTAAGACAAGCAGTACTTTGAGTTGGCTGAGCAGTACTTTCAACTTAAAAAGATTTCCAACTCAAACTTGTCAGCCACAACCCTGCAATTTTGCAAAATATCTCTTCAAATCATCAAACCTCTGAACAATCATTCATATCCTCCCCTCAAATGTAGCTATGGGTTCATCATCCTAATAGTTACCACCAAAAAGTTAAATCTTGCCAAGTCAAAGCCTTTGGTGAGTAAATCTGCTACATTGTCATCAGTATGAACCTTGACCACATTAATGAGCCTCTGCTCATAACAATCTCGAATAAAGTGATGTCGAATCTGAATATGCTTGGTCTTTGAGTGGAAAACAGGATTCTTTACAATGCATATGGTACTCTCATTGTCTATATGGATTTCAGTGTTCATGAAGTTAAATCCATAATCAAGTAGTTGATTTTGCATCCAAAGAACCTGAGCACAACAACTTGCAGCTGCTACATATTCTGCCTCTGTAGATGATATAGCCACAATTGTTTGTTTCTTGCATTGCCAAGAGACCAGTCTTCTTCCAAGATATTGACATCCTCCTGAAGTTGATCGTCTATCATGATTGTCCCCAGCATAGTCACTGTCTGAAAAAGCTTCTAAATGAAAAGGAGAGTCCTTAGGATACCATAGACCCAATTTTGGTTGATGTTTGAGGTACCTAAAGATCCTTTTGACAGCATGCAGGTGAGAAACCTTTGGAGTGACTTGAAATCTTGCACACAGACAAACAGCAAACATTATGTCTGGTCTTGAAGCAGTTAAGTACATGAGACACCCAATCATAGACCTGTAAAGATGTACATCAACATCTTCACCTTCTTCATCTTTTCCTAGAGATTTATGAGCTTCAATGGGAGTAGATGCTGGCTTAATGGTTCTAAAGTCAAATTTGTTGAGAATGTCTTTCACATATTTGTCTTGACTTAGAAAAATACCAGCAGAAGTTTGCTTGACTTGAAGCCCCAAAAAGAAAGTGAGTTCACCCATGGAACTCATCTTGAATTCCTTTTGCATAAGATCTTCAAAATCCTTCACCATAGAAGACTTGGTAGAACCAAATATGATATCATCAACATAGACTTGTACCAACATGATATCTCTTCTATCCTTCTTAATAAACAAGGTTTTATCAATAGCCCCTCTCCTATATCCATGCTTCAAAAGAAAAGTTGAGAGTCTTTCATACCATGCTCTTGGGGCTTGATGCAGGCCATAAAGCGCCTTGACAACTCTGTAGACCTTGTTTGGATGAGCAGGATCTTCAAAACCTGGAGGCTGTTTGACATATACCTCTTCTGTGATGTTGCCATACAAAAATGCACTTTTGACATCCATCTGATAGACAGTAAAGCCCATGAAAGATGCAAATGCCAAAAAGAGTCTGATTGCTTCAATTCTAGCAACTGGTGCAAATACTTCATCATAATCCACACCTTCTTCTTGTCTGTACCCTTGTGCAACTAGGCGTGCTTTGTTCTTGATAATAGTACCCCGTTCATCTCTCTTGTTTCTAAAAACCCATTTAGTTCCAATCACCCTCTTGCCTTCTGGTAGGTCACATAACACCCATACCTCTTGTAGCTTGAATTGAAGCAGTTCTTCTTGCATCGCTTCAACCCAACTTTCATCTGCTAAGGCTTGAGAGACTTTCTTGGGTTCCTCTTGAGATAAGAAACAAGCAAACAAGCATGTTTGCTGATCTTTGTGGTTAGTTCTATTTTGCTTGTATATGAAAGACAGCAATGCTTGATGTTGATTTGAAGTACTGTCTTGAAGCTTTCTTCTTGTTTGAACCCCAGCAGTACTTTTGCCAATAATTTGACTTTGAGGATGAATCTTATGAATTCTAAGTGTGGGAGTAGAGGGAACATCAATGGTAGGATCCAAGTTGTTGTAGTCAGCTACTCCGCCTTCCTCAGCATCAAAAGAGTTTGTAGAGAAAACACCATCTTTTGGAATATCATCATCAGAATCTGTAGGTGTATTGCCAGTACTTTGAGGAGGTGTATTAGCAGTACTTAGAGTGAAAGTACTGTCAACACATTCTTTTCCCTTGTCAAGTGCTATTCTCTTCTTTTCCTCTTCAAAAGCAATCCTTTGATCATCATTATGAGCTTTGGCAAGAGATTCTTGATGCATCAAACTTACAAGCTCATCATGTAAAGCTTGTTCTGCAGAGGACAATGGAACTTCTTTTGCAGCAGTACGTTCCTCTGTATGCATAGGCTGAGCTGTATGAACAATGAATTGCTGGTCATCTAAATCTTCAACATCATCACAAGATATTCCTTGTTCTTTTGAATCAGCATAGTTTTCTTTCCTTACAGGAATGTAATTCATGGATGGAGTTAGAAGGTCAAGATCAAACATCCAATCAGGACCTTTTCCCTTTTGATTCTCCTGATTCTCAAGAAAATCGACATGAAGACATTCCTGAACTTTTCTTGTTACCCTGTTGTAGACTCTAAAACCTTTGCTGTTAGTAGAATATCCCAACAAATAGCCTTCTTCTGACTTGCCATCAAACTTACCCAAATGATCTAGAGTATTAAGTATAGTCAGAGGACATCCAAAAGGTCTCATGAAACTGATGTTAGGAGATCTTCCCATCAAGATTTCATAAGGAGTCTTCATTTGAGGTTTAGTCACCAAAACTCTATTAAGCACATAGCAAGCTGTATTGACTGCTTCAGCCCAAAATTGAATAGGTAGAAGGGAGTCTGCTAACATAGTTCTAGCAGCTTCAATGAGAGTCCTATTCTTTCTTTCTGCAACACCATTTTGCTGAGGAGTCCTTGCAATGCTATATTCTCTCTTGATTCCTTTCTTGGCACAAAACTCATTCATAAGTTGATTCTTGAACTCTGTTCCATTGTCACACCTGATGGTCTTCACTTTATGTCTTAGCCTGTTTTCCAAACCCACAATCAAATCATGAAGCATATCATATGTTTCATCCTTGTAGGCCAAGAAAAACACCCAACTGAATTTGCTACAGTCATCAGTAACCACCAAGCAGTACTTCTTCCTATTTACACTCTCCACAGAAACAGGTCCAAACAAATCCATATGTAGCAATTCAAGAGGTTCTCTGACAGTTCTTTCTTCAATCTTCTTGCAAGATGCCCTGTGCTGTTTACCCTTTCTACATGCCAAACATGAGTGATCAAGCTTGAATGTCTTTGAAGGTAAACCCCTAACCAGATTGCCTTTAACCAACTTGTTGATATTTTTGAAGTTGACATGCCCCAGTCTTCTGTGCCATAGGACAGCTTCATCCTCTGTTGCCTTTGCAACCAAACAAGTGATTCCACCAGAAGGAATAATGTTCTTTAGATCCAGGCTGTAGACATCATTCTTTCTAGGAGCTCTAAGAATTACCAGATCTTCATCAACAAACTTGAACTTTGGAGATAGGATAAGACATTCTTTATCTGTGAAGAGAACATTGTGCTTCTTATCACAGATTTGAGAAACAGATAAGAGATTAAACTTAAGCTCTTCCACATAGCTAACTTTCTCAAAATCTAAGCATGATGTCTTAATGGTTCCTTTTCCTGAGATTCTTCCACCTTTAGAGTCATTTCCAAAAGCCACATAACCACCCTTGAACTCTTTAAAATCAGACAGCTTGTCCTTGTCTCCTGTCATACTTCCAGAGCATCCACTGTCAATGATAGCATAGTCCTTGAGATCTTCTTCTGGATTGCCCTGTACAAACAATTTCAAAGCATTAGACTCTTTTAGGGACCCAAGTCATAACTGACTTGGATACCCCTAATGGAGTTACATACTCAAATTGCTTGAGTGTGTAAGATCCATTATCCCTATTCACAGAATCTAGATAGTTCCCTTTTGATCTCCATGTTTGTTTTGGATTTATCATTGCATTCTTTTTGACAGTTTGTGGAAGTACTGCTTGGGATCCAACAGTACTTCCTTTCTTTACCCAGATAGATTTAACAATTTTCTTGGGTCTATGTGGTCTGTGAGGAGTCCTTGTTTGTAAAATAGGAAGGACCTCGATGATGGTTGAAAAGCTTGAGATCTAGGTCTTCTATTATCCATCTTTGATAATAACTTCATCAGTACTTTCGTAGAAAGTATGCCTGTAGACTCTAGACCTTAGCAGTACCTTGATAGACACATTAGCAGTACATATTTGAAGGTACTATTGTGACAATGTTGGTCTAGAAGCAGAACATAATCAACCCATCCATGTAAGTACTGGCTGATGGAATAAAGAACTCCTTGATGAGGGTACCTAGAGTTTCTTGAGAAATTACTTGTTCATCTTGGATGTTGTTCCAAACTGGTCTTGTTTCCCTTGAACCCTGTGTTCCCTTAGGTTTATGAGTTTGGGTGTGTTTGAAGGTTCTTTCATGTAGGTTACAATCCTTGATTAAGTGATTAGGACTGTAACATACAAAACATAATTTACCCCCTTTGTTCCCAAGTCCCTTTGTCCTAGATTCTTGACCAACACTGTTTTGATTGTTTGGTGACCTGTTTTCAAAAGATGTTTCACTATTCTCTGAGTTAAAAGCAGTTTCCTTTTGACTTTCTGAAACATCAGTCTCTTCATCATCACTATCAACCCAATCTTCAATTATGACTTTATTTCTATCAATTTCTGGTTGACTTGATTTTGTTTTCTCTTGATTAACAACTTTATTCCTAATGGCTAGTTCATCTATCCCTGTAAAGGAGACATTTGCCCTAGGTGGAATAATTGTACCTGTAGGTGGAGGTACTGCTTTGTAGGCCTTTTCTCTTTTGAAATTTTCGTACGCAGAATCAGTCAAAGTTTCATCCCCAGATGAAATGTCACTTTCCATACTATTGCTAGACTCAATCCCAAACCCTATACATGACTTATCAGACACATATCTTTGTTTGTTTAGGACTTCGTTTTGAAGTACAGAAGCATTTGACCATTTCTCAAGTTTTACTCTGAAATCATCTCGTTCTTTTAAGGCTTGATCTAATTCCTTTTGTTTTTCTTCAGTTTTCAAATCTCTTATCTTAAGTCAATTCCATTTGTTCAACTTATCACCCCATGCATATTCATTCTATTCAATGTGTTTAAGCATGACCTCTATGACTCTAAGCTCATTGATATCCTAGAATTTCAGTCCTAGCTGCTTTGAAAATTATCCTCTTTCTTTTTGATAGTTTTCAAGCAACAGTTTATAAGACTTACTACATTTGGAACAGTAAGGTACCTCTGAGTTTGTAGCCATTAAAGCTAGAGATACTGGTGTATCATCATCTTTATTGCTCCAGTCAAAATCACCAAGTCCATCTTGTCCAAAGTGCACATGTTCTGCATCAAACTCCATGCTCCAATCATCTTGTTCAACTCCAGTCAGTGCCATCATAGCATATGTCACTGGTTCAGCATCAAATTCCTTGGTCCAATCAATGTCTTCTATTGTTGTACTGTTGCCACCCAGGCTTTGAGTTTGAATCTTCAATAGCCACAGTCTTCTTTTCCTGACGACCATTTGCTCTGTTTTCTTGATACTTAGCAAACCGACACTCTCTAGCAAAATGACCCAACTTTTGACAATTAAAACATTCAATCTTTGATTTGTCAAAAGTGATCCCATTCTTTGGCTTGAGATCAATTGGTCTTCCTGTCTTCCTCATAAACTTCCTTATCCTTGCAGTTATCATAGCCACCTGCCACCTAATGTCAATTTCTTCCATAGCATCTTCATCAATTTGTAGCAGGTCTTCATCATCATGAGTTGTAGGCATGGATGCTTGTTGAGAAAAGAAGGAACATATGATTTCATCTGAGTGAGAAGCATAGTTAGGAGCAGTGGGAACCTTGCTTGAGGCAGCTTGTGTATATCCTTTTGGGATATTTGTTGGTTCAGCAGTACTTTGTTTCAAAGTACTGCCCTTGACTTCTGTGGACAGGAAAGCAATGTTTTGAGAGTTTGAATTTGAGACACCCTTCAATTCATGCTCATACACCTTTAAGTTGTTGTAGAGATCATCAAAGTCTAACTCGTCTAATCCAGGTTGTCCCCGAATCATGGTAGCCACTACATGCCACACAGATGGAAGGCTTCTTAGAAACTTCAAATTTGCATCTTCAATGGACACCGTAGCATCATGTAATTCAAGCATGCTAAGAATATGCTGAAACCTTTCATATGCTGAATCTAGTTCTTCCCTAGATCCAATAGTAAATGTCTCAAATTGTTGTTTCAACAGATTCTTTTGCATCTTCTTTGATGCTTCGTTTCCTCCAAATCTTGCTTTTATGGCTTTCCATAAAGATCTTGCATCTACAGCATCATGAAAACTGAGAAGATGTCTATCAGGTATGGCAGAAAGCAGTATATTAAGGGCTTTCTCATTGTTTCTTCTTGCGTTTGCAGCAAGTGAAGTCTTTGGAGCAGACACTGAAGGAGATGCAGGATCAGTTGTGGTTTGGTTTCCATTTGTGATTATGTCCCATAGTATGTGATCAGTTATAGCAATATACTGTCGCATCTTCATGGACCATAGGTCATATTCACCTTTCTTGATTATAGGGATTCTAAGTGCAGTAACGGACGAGGTGGGAGGGATAGGTTCTGTTTCAGACATCTTTTATGAGTTTAGAAAGATTTCGATTGATTAAAAGTTCTTCTAGATCAGAGTCTCTTCACAAGCTCTGATACCACTTGTAGGATCGATATTCCTTAATGAAACACTGATATACTGTCAACTATGCGGAATCTAGTTGGCAGTACTTATGAAGAACACACAACATAGGTTTCTCAAAAAAACGATTTCTATTATAAAACCTTTTGAATCCTATCTGCCAAATTGCAGATCCCTAATACAATGCTAATAAAATCTTAACACGTGTTGTTTCTCTTTTTTTTTAAATATCTTTCTAAGGATCCTTTTTATAAACATAAGGATAGACCTCTAGTAGATGTACATCCCTTGTATTACCATTAAACACTAATCAAATACTAATCATTAATCCTAACTGTTACAATAAAATTACTAACATAACTAATTTAAATAAAAACCGTTTAAGATTCCTTTATCCACGGCAGTACTTCGATCTTTGACTGGCAGTACCTTGACTTTTTGCTTAGCAGTATGTTGACCGATTGACTTGTTTTTCCCAACAGTAAACCCTATACCAAAACCCTAAACACTAAACCTTATACCAAAATCCTAAACCCTTAACTGGTAAACCCTATACCAGAAACCCTAAACCCCCATCCCTAACCACTAAACCCTATACTAAAAACCCTAAACCCTAAACCCCTAACCACTAAATCCTATACCAAAAACCCTAAACCCCTAATCACTAGGTATAATATCACAAGTGATATATACATAAACTTTAAAATCTATACCAAAAACCCTAAACCCCTAACCACTAAACCTTATACGAAAAAACCTAAACCACTAACCACTAGGTATAATATCACAAGTGATATATATATAAAAACTTTAAAAAATATATACCAAAAACCCCTAACCATTAAACCCTATACCAAAAACCCTAAATCCCTAACCACTAGATATAATATCATAAGTGATATATACATAAACTTTAAAATCTATACCAAAAACCCTAAACCATATACCAAAAACCCTAAACTCCTAACCACTAGGTATAATATCACAAGTGATATATACATAAACTTTAAAATCTATATCAAAAACCCTAAATCCCTAACCACTAAACCCTATACTAAAAACCCTAAACCCCTAACCACTAGGTATAATATTACAAGTGATATATAATGTTAGCCTCAAAATATTAAGTCAAACAAGGAAGCTTGGTCACTCAACGAGGAAGCTTCGGTTTTTATTCATTTATGTTGTAATAGGCGAAAAGGGTAAACGAGCTCGTGAACGAATCTAATCTTGTACTAGTTCTGGACTAAGGTCCATTGTAATCCCGAGCCCGACCCAAGTCAAACACCATTCGGCCCAACAAAGCCCATATGGTGTAAGTATAAATACCTCTCTTCAAGTGTGGAGAGGGTGTTGGTCTCATTTGTTTTCTCGCACATTTGTTAGATTCAACCATCTTATTTTTCTCTCTTTATTTCTCTCTCTAACTTCTGTCTAAAATTCTTTTCATATCTTCTTTCTATTTTTCTTGTTACCATGGTGAAGTGAAAGTGTTCTTGGGTTACCGACATTTGGTATCACTCGCCATGGGTGGGTTTAGTGTTTTGTTGTGGTGATTTATTTTTGTGCTTATTTGAGGTTATTCGGCTTATTCGAGCTTAATATACATCAGGCTTAATTTCCTTCTTGGAATGTTGGGCTTACCTTAGGCTTTCACGTTTGAGTTAACAATTTCAAATCTGACAAAAATGTTTTTTACTTAATATCTATTAGAGGTGCAAACCGGAACCGGTTTTTTTAAAAACCGGTCCAAAAAACCGGAACCGGTTTTAAAAAAAACCAGTTTTTATTTAACCGAACCGGTTAAAAATAATCGAACCGGTTAGACCTGTTTTCGGGTTTAATAAGCGACCGGTTTTTTACCGGTTCTAAACCCGGTTTTATCCGGTTTTTTAAAATAACCGGTTTTAACCGTTTTTTTATTTTTTTATTTTTTTATATCCGTTATAAAAAAAACCGGTTTTAACCGGTTAAAAAACTGGTCAACAAAGTCGGTCAACTAGCCGTTATAAAAAACCAGTTTTAACCGGTTAAAACCGGTTTAAAAAAAAAAAATAATATCCAAACGGTCATATCGCCGTTTATATACGTTTTTTTTGTTTTTTTGTATTTTTTTGATGATTTTAAGCTATGGATTGGTAGTATAAATACATGTAATGAGTTGGGGTTGAAAACACATCAAAAACACTCACTAATCTCTCTTTAATCTCTCTAATCGTGATATATATACTCTAATTTCTCTAAT
>BQNB010030171.1:23613-55113 GCA_026074375.1 Tanacetum coccineum
TTTGCTAAATTCAATAAATTTATGGCAATGACTGCCGATGAAAATTCTAAATCAGAATCCGACACCAAAGAACCACCATTTTAAAAAATCACCTTTATCACTGATTACAAGATCAAAAAATCTCTTGAAGAACCTTTTATGGATCTTGAACTCAAACCTCTTCCTGATAACTTGGAATATGCATTCTTGGAAGAGCCCTCTTTTCTTTTAGTAATCATATCATCTCAGCTTTATGAAGAAAATAGAAATAAACACATCTTTGTTCTTAAAAGACACAAGGGAGCCTTTGCTTGGAAAACCACAAACATTCCTGGGATCTGTCCATCTTTCTGTAAACATAAAATTCAACTGCTGGATGACAAAAAACCAGTTGTACAAAAATAAAGATGATTAAACCCAAAAATACAAGAAGTTGTGAAAAAAGAATAGTTAAACTACTCTATACAGGTATCATTTATCCAATCGCTGATAGCCCTTAGGTAAGCCACATTCACTGTGTACCTAAGAAAGGTGGTATTACAGTTGTTACCAATGAAAAAGATAAACTTGTTCCAACAAGAAGTGTTACAGGTTGGCGAATAAGCACTAGGAGTATCGTAAACTGAAAATGAATGCAACCACGAAGGACCCACTTTTTCCTTTGCCTATTCATGATCAATTGTTAAGAAAGACTCACAGGAAAATAAATACTTACTATATGTATCCTTGATCATTTTTCCGAATATTTACAAATACCAGGCGATCCTAAAAGACCAAGAAAAAACAACGATCACATAGCCCTTTTGGTACTACCTTATAGAAAAATGCCTTCGGTTTATGTAATGCTCCAGCTACTTTCCAAAGGAGCATGTTGGTGCTATATATTCATGACATGATACAAAGAATCCGTCGAATGTATTCATTGGACGATTCTCCGTTCATATTGGAAACTCTTTTCGATAATTTCTAAACCATCTTGATAAATGTCTTCAACGTGCAAAGATGCACGACGTAACCTTTAAAACTGGGAAAATGTCACTTCATGGTACGATAAGCAGGAATTGTGCTGGGACACAAGGTATCAAAAGCGAGGCCTCGTAAGTCTAACAAAGCTAAGATCGACATAGTCATCACTAAAACTTACACCCCTAATAATATCTAGAAGGAATTAAAAAGTTTTATAGGACAATGCCGGTTTTCTAACCAAATATACATTAAAGAGTTTCACAAAAATCACTTGCCTCTATCACCAATTGCTTGAAAATGATACACCATTTAAATCGATGAGGGGAAATGTCAAAAAACGTGTTAGGGATTAAAAGTCTTCTTGATGTTGTTTGAACTAATTGTTTGCTCATTGTTTGTGTTTAAATCTACTCTACCATCTATATTTATTGCTGCTCATGAACTTCAAATGAAAAATACTGCTAAGTGTTTTACTACTACAACTATTTACATAGTCTACTAAACGGACTATGTGAATATTAGATACTGCTAGTGCAAATATGCTAATTGATTTCTGCTACTGCTAGTACCAAAGTTACTACTAGCAGTGAATATTAGTATTGCTCAAGGTTAAGACTACTCATAGATAAGGTTTTAATGTTGCTAAGTGTAGAAAAGTTAGGTTACTGGTATTGTTGTTATACTTGCTTATATGATATGTATTAATTATTTGTATATAAGAAAAGATTATATGATACTTAGGTAAAAGTATTGTAAGCCGACAAGGCTCCCTAGGTTTATAAAAGGAGGTCCCCTTATAGGCAGAGAATTTGATACTTTTTTATCAATCTTTTATCAAAAAATTTTGAAAGTCTTAGAAGTATAGATTCATCAGCTCTTCAAGTGGTCTTTGTAACCCAAAACTTTTGAAGGAAAGATTATCGAAATTATTTCGGAAAAAAATATAGGAGCGTTATTTTATTGCATTGTTAATTTCATCGAATTTACAGTTTCATTGATAATTCCTTCTAATATTAAGGAATAGATTCCTGCGCTAATCTTTAATACATTCAAACACAGTATCACTATGTTGTGTAGATTTATATTAATATAACTAAACCTTAAGACAAGCGTAAGGAATTCCTGATCTATTATAAAGTGGGATCAACAAGTTGTTATCAGAGCTTATTGAGAAGCTGTGAATAAAAGAACAAGTGTTTTTTTTGGCTACAAAGATATGGATCAAAATTCTGCACAAAATAGGGTTAAGCCAAACGCAAAGTCCCATGCTCCAAACCTGGTGAGTATGAGATATGAGGATAAGGATTGATACAATATATCTAAAGAAGATATACTATGTACTGGTGGGAAGTCATATAGAATGAGCAACCTTGCCTCAATAACAAAAATTATGGAAGGAGTTATAAACAGAGAATGCCTATAACAGCTTCTGAAAGAAAAAAAGGCCTCAGAAAGATTAAGTGAAAGCTAGAAGTACTTAAATGATGGGCATTCCCAATGAACATCAGTTAAAAGTTTACCATTATAAAGGATCTAAGAAGTTGCCGGAACTTTAAAAAGAGATTAGGTGGGAATGCAGCACAAGATAAGACGTAAAGGAATCTCATACAGCATCAATATGGGAAAAACTTCACTCTCCAAGCTCAGAGGAAGCTTGATCAAACTTTTTGATAAGCATCAAAAGTCTTAGTGACTGTCAGTTGGAACTTTTAAGATGGTAAAAGCTAACACAAGAAGATGTTAATCAAAATTTAATAGACGTTTAACAAGAAGATGTTAATCAAAAGTTATTAAGAAGTTTGTCACCTGAGTGGAACACACATACTGTTGTGTGGAGGAATAAAGCTGATTTAGATACAATGAGCATGGATAATCTCTACAACAACCTCAAGGTGTATGAACCAGAAGTTAAAGGGATGTATAGCTCAAGTTCAAGCACACAAAATATAACTTTTATGTCCTCTTCAAACAACAACACTAGCAGTACTAATGAAGCAGTTAATACTCCTCATGGAGTTTCTACTGCTAGCACTTAAGTTAATGTTGCTTACTCTACAAATATTGATAATTTGAGTGCTGCTGTTATTTGTGCATTCTTTGCTAGTTAGCTAAACAGTCCTTAACTTATACATGAGGACTTGAAACAAATCCATCCAGATGACATGGAAGAGATGGATTTGAGATGGCAAATGTCCATGTTAACTATGAGGACTAGAATGTTTTTAAAGAATACAAGAAGGAAGCTTACTGTTAACGGCAATGAGACTCTTGGTTTTGATAAGTCCAAAGTGGAGTGCTACAACTGCCACAAGAGGGGACATTTTGCTAGGGAGTGCAGAGCTCTAAGAAATCAAGACAACAAGAACAAGGAAAGCTCAAGAAGGAGTGTACCTGTGGAAACATCTACTTCCATAACCTTGGTTTCAAGTGATGGTCTTGGTGGATATGACTGGAGTGATCATGCAGAGGAAGGGCCTAATTATGCACTCATGGCTATCTCATCTTCAAGTCCTAACTCAGAGGTATCCAATGATTCTATTTGTTCAAAATCTTGTTTGAAAACTATTAAATCTCTTAAATCTCAAAATGATCAACTGTTAAAAGATTTAAAGAAATTTGAGTTAATGGTTTTAGGTTATAAGCCAGGTTTAGAGTCTGTGGAAGAAAAACTTAAAGTTTATAAAGTAAATGAGTCTATTTATTTACAAGATATTAAGGGCTTAAAATTTGAAATTCATATTGGAGAAATAACTATTAGAGAGCTTAGGAAGAAGTTTGAATTAGTTCAAAAAGAAAAAGATGGCATTCAACTTAATGTAGGTAAATTTGAACATGCATCTAAAAGTTTAAACAAGCTCATAGAGTGTCAGATAGTTAACAATTGCAAGAAAGATTTAGGCTATGAAAATTATAATGCAGTTCCACCTCCCTACACAAGAAATTTCATGCCTCCAACACCTGACTTATCTTTTACTGGTTTAGATGAGTTTGTTAATAAGCCTGTAGTTGAGAACTGTAAAGCTATGTCTAGTAAAGAAGAACCTAAGGTAGTTAGGAAGAATGATGATGCCCTAATTATTAAAGAATGGGTGTCAGATGATGAGGAAGAGGATGTGTCTCAGCATAAAACTAAAAAGAAAACAGTTAGGCCTAGTATTGTTAAGAAAGAGTTTGTCAAATCTAAACAACAAGAAAAAACTGCTAGGAAAACTGTTAAACAAGTTGAGTAATATAGGCAAAACACTCACAGTCCAAGAGGCAATCAAAGAAATTGGAACAATATGATGTCTCAAAAACTAGGAAGCAATTTTGAGATGTTTAATAAGGCCTGTTATGTGTGTGGAAGCTTTGATCATTTGCAGGTTGATTGCAATTACCATCAAAAACAGTTTCAAAATCAAAGGATGGTAAAACCTGTTTGGAACAATGCTCAAAGGGTGAATCATCAAAACTTTGCTAAAAAGACTCACCCCTATGCTAAAAAGAACTTAGTTCCAAGAGCAGTACTAATGAAGTCTGGTTTAGTATCAATTAATACTGCTAGACAAAATATTTCAAAAACAGCAGTATTGGTTAATACTGCTAGACAAGTTAATACTGCTCACTCAAAAACAACAGTGAATGCTGCTAGACCAATGTCATATCTTTCTAAAACAACACATTCAACTGTTAAGAGTCCCATTCATAAGAACACAACATTTAAAAACAGTAATATTAATCAAAGGGTTAATACTGTTAGGGGTAAAAAATTTAATACTGCTAGGCCAAAAGCAGTAGTTAATGCTATTAAGGGAAATAATTTTAATGCTGTTAAGGCCTCAGCTTGTTGGGTTTGGAAACCAAAGCATAAAGTTTTAGACCATGTTTCTAAACACAACAGTGCATCAATCACCCTAAAAAAGTTTGATTATGTTGATGCACAAGGCAGATCCAAGTCAGTGATGGCTTGGGTCCCAAAAAAACTAATTTTCTTATCTAATGTGCAGGGCAATCCACAAATGGATTTACAGGATCAAGGAGTAATTGATAGTGGATGCTCAAGGTACATGACAAGGAACATGTCCTATCTTACAGACTATGAAGAGATAGATGGAGGATATGTTGCTTTCCTCTTATGTCTCACAAATTATGATAAAAAGAATAGTGTACCTTTAAGACACTAAATGTATTGTTTTATCTCCAAACTTTAAGTTAATTGATGAAAGTCAAGTTTTACTTAGAGTTCCTAGAAAGAACAATATGTATAGTGTTGATTTAAAGAACATAGTTCCTAAAGGAGGTTTAACTTGCCTTTTTTCAAAAGCCACATCTGATGAATCTAAACTTTGGTATAGAAGGCTAGGTCACTTAAATTTTAAAACCATGAATAAATTGGTGAAGAGAAATCTTGTAAGAGGTTTACCTTCTAAAATATTTGAAAATGATCAAACCTGTGTTGCATGTCAAAAGGGAAAGCAGCACAGAGCCTCTTGTAAGTCCAAAACAGAGAACTCAATCAGTCTTCCTTTACATTTGTTACATATGGACTTGTTTGGTCCAACATTTGTAAAAAGCCTTATGAAGAAAATGTATTGCCTAGTTGTCACTGATGATTACAGTAGGTTTACATGGGTTTTCTTTCTAGCTACTAAGGATAAGACTAGTGGCATTCTTAAGTCCTTTATAACTAGGATCAAAAATCTAGTAGATCACAAGGTTAAGGTGATTAGATATGATAATGGAACTGAGTTTAAAAATAGAGAAATGAATTAGTTTTGTGAGATGAAGGGTATTTTGAGACAATTTAGTATAGCTAGAACTCCTCAACAAAATGGAGTTGCTGAGAGAGCGAATAGGACACTAATTGAGGCTGCTAGACCATGTTTAGTTGATTCTTAATTGCCACTATTTTTTGGTAGAAAAAAAAGAAGAAGCAGTTAATACTGCTTGCTATGTGCAAAATAGAGTGTTAGTAGTTAAGCCTCATAACAAGACCTTATATGAACTTTTTCATGGTAGAACACCAACTTTAAGTTTTATGAGACCTTTTGGATGTCCTGTTATCATTCTCAATACCATATATCATTTAGGCAAATTTAATGGTATGACTGATGAAGGGTTTCTTTGTGGATACACTTTGAATAAGTAGAAGCCAATTAGAGTATTCAATAGAAGAACAAGGATTAGTGGAAGAAAACTTGGCATAAAGTTAATTAGTGAGAAGTACACCTAATGCTGTAAGTATTAAGGACCAGATTGGCTATTAATATTGAAAGCACTAACAAGAACAATGATTATGAGCAAATGTATGCAGGTACACAGTCTAAATAGTTTTGCAGGTATAAAAGTAGTGATAAAGCAGGTCCAAGCTAAAAGGAGATAGAACCTATTAAGGATTACATTTTACTACCATTATGGACTACTGATCCACCATATACTCAAGATCCAAAGAGTTCTTATGATGATGGATCTAAACCTTCAAGCGATGATGGAAAGAAGGTTGATGAAGATCTAAGAAAAGAATGTGAATGTTCATGATCAGAAGAAAGAATAAATGTAAACAGGCACTAACAATGTTTAATAATGCTAGGCCAAATGAGAGTTAATTTTTGTTGTGAAAAAATAAGCATAGAACTTTCTTTGATCAAATATGCAGCTTTTGAAAATTTTATAGCATATTTGACTTCTTAAGAGATGATGAAGATGATGGTGCAGTGGCTGACATGAACAATTTGTATACAACAATCCAAGTCAGTCCTATTCCAACTACAAGAATTCATAAAGATCATCCTCTTAATCAAGTGATTGGAGATTTGTGGTATACGTTTAAATACACATACCTTTGACCACTAAAACTGGACTTAAATGACTAAAAACGTACCAAAAATACATTGTATTTATATGTTTTACATTTGTAATATGCAGGAAATGGATATTCAAGAAAAGGACAAAAATTGAAGCCAAAACGAAAAAACCGAGCACGAGAACGGAAAGAGCGTAAAGAGAAGTCAAAATCAAAACCAAGTCAAAAATTCAAAGTCAACAAAGTCAACCCCGGGATGAGGCATTGGAAAGAGCATCAAAAACCGAACCTGAAAACCTAAACTGCCAAAAGTAGGCCCACTCGTACCCACCTAGTGGGCCCGGGTCAGCCCACTTATACACTAAAAACCTAAACCCTTAAACCTTAATAAAGGCCCAAGTCCACTTATTTTTATAACCGGCCCAAACACCAAGCCCAACATCACCCCTATTAACACCTCTGTTTTCCCCAACCCTTATAACCTTTACCCCGTTAGTCATTTAAGGACTAACGGTGTAACCCATTTATAAAAGGGGGGGTTAGTCAAGGACCAAAGTTGTATCACCACAAGGACTAAACTTGCAATACAATAAATAACCTTGAGGGACCATTCTTGCCATTTCCCCATACTTGTGCCCTGCACCAATCAAACAAACAGAACAACCCCTTTTCCCGCTCACACCTCCATTGTTACTATTCACCTCCCACCTCTAAAATTACACTTACCCCATGGTTAAACCCACTTAAAACTCCTTCTAGAAGCCAAGAATGATGCAAGAGATGACGTCTTTGGGCTCTGACATGTTGGCGATCCAAGGCAATCATTGGGGAAGGATTGCATGGACACAATCAAGGGTTGTGATGGATTCAAAGAATCACAAGTGAGAATAGAAGGCCAAGATTGAAGCTACTTTTTCTCTCACACAAGAAAACCAAGCCAATGGTCTAGGTCCTTCTATCCGGCCTATAAATAGAGGGCTTAACCCTTGTAGTGAGGCTCAGAGTTTTTTCAATTTTTTAGTCTCTTTTAAAAGAAATTTTTAATTAAGTTATAAAGCTAATTTGAATTTCTTTTCCTTTGTAAAAGTTTAAGTTTTTAATGAAATTTTGAGGTTTGTGTTTTTAAGATACTGTGTTGATCATTTTATATAATTCAAGCCATGAAAACTAATGAAGCATCTAAGATCTCCCTAGAAGTTTTACTAAAGCTTGGAAAGCTATGGAAAAGCTATGGAGCATGGTGTATTTTGAATGGCCATGGGTTAGTGTTTATGTGGATAAGCTATAGGATGTTTATGAACTAATTTGGGTACTTTAGTCATTCACAAAAGCTTGGACTTTTGTAAGTCTTCTTTTATCCATTTTTAGCTTATTTACTATAGAACTGCTTATTTGTGCTTATTGATTGTTCTTATTTGCTTATCTATGCTTATTAATGATATTTAGACTTAAAAACACCTAGCTTATAGTTTGAAAATTAGTTGTGCAAGTTTTTCTTAAATCTGTCTTAAAGTAGCTTAAAATTTGCATAATCTTTAATATAGTTGTTTTTGCTGATTTAAGTGTTATAAGTTGATCATTGTGTTTGTTATAAGTTGTTAAAGATCTGGTCTTAAGAGTTTGTTCATTAAAAATCAAGGAATCAAGTTAAAATTGGCAAATCTGTTTTTAAAGGAGTGTTTGGTTTAACTATGAAAAAGGGTTAAAATGGGTCATATTGAGTTATGCCTTTTGGGTTATGATAGTTTAGCTTGATATCATCATAAGAGTCAGCTGTTAAGAGTTTTTAAGCATTAAATTTCAAATTCTTAGTTTATAAAAGTTGTTATTTGAATCTGTCAAAGTTTTGACAGATTATGGTGTTCTTATTGTTTGATTTGTGATTTATAAGTTTGAATGCAAGGTTTGTGTTTGATTTAGTCTTAAAACAAGTTAGAAACCAAAGTTGTAGACTCTGCAAGTTTTGTTTAGATTTTTACCAAGTTCTGTCAAAAGTGCTAAGTGTTTAAAAAGTTTGAGAAATTGCTTTTTCAAATGCTTTTTGTGGCTTATTGTGAATTTCAAAATGCTTTTTGATTGTTGATTCTTGTTCTTTGAGGTCTAAATTTTATCTGTTTGTAGGTTATATAGTCATAAGGATCTGTTTGTTTGCTTATTTTTAAGCTCAAAATTGGTGTTTTGTTAAGATTGCAAAAGTTTGCAAAAATTTGTCTAAGTGTTGAATCTGTGTGAGATGCCCTTTTCATGAAGCTTTTTAAGTGCTTATCTGAATTTCAAACTGCTTTTTCATTGTTGCTTATTGTAGCTTTTTGGCCAATCTTCTTAGTGGTATAAGCCACTAAGCCATAAGGATCCTTTTGCTAGCTTATTTTTAAGCTAGAAAAGTCCCTCTTGGCCTTTTTGCTTATCAGTTTTGGCCAAAAAGCTATTTGCTTATTTAGGCTTATTAGCTTATTGCTTTTGCTTATTCTAGTTTAAATTTTCTAGCTTATTAAGTTAGATTAAGCCCATTTTAGCTTATTCTCTTTAGTTTAGAGCTTATTTAAGCTTATTTGCATCTTAGCTTAAAATTCCTTAAGTTTTATAGCTTTTTAAGTTTTCTGTCATTCTAGCTTAATTTAGTGCTTATTTTTGTTCAAATGTGCTTATAAGGTGTAGTTAAGCTCCTGTCTTAGCTTATTACTCTTTTTGGTTTGCTTATTTGTGCCCAAGTAGCCAAACAGTTAGTCATTTTTATGGCTTAGGATAGTTTTGCTTATTCTGTCACTTTTCAGCTTATTCTAGTGCTTATTCGTGGTTTATAAAAAAGGTGTTTTTGTAAAAAGTGCTTATTTGTTGCTCTTTTAAAAAGTTATAAAAAAATGGCAAAAACAAAAACATTTGGGATTAGGGGAAGTCCTAGGTGAGCAAGGCTCGAACCCGGGACCTCACCCTTATCACCAAACGTTTTTGCACAACACACACACTCCCTCACCAACTCGCCCTTGGGTCTTTTTCAGTCTAAGTTTGCAAAATCAATTCTTTATAGTAGTTTTAGCCCGTTTGGTATAATAAGCTGTTTTAGCTTATTTCACAGCTTATTTGATAAGCTGTTTTCACCACTTCATTTTTCTTAAATTTCTCACTGTTCAAGCTACTTTTGCTATTTTTTTAGAATTTTTATAAATAGTTTAGTATTTTTAAACATTTAATTTCATTATAATCGTTTTTAATTCATAAAAAAAATATAAAAAAGTCAAAAAAATATAATTCTTTTTTAGAAAATTTTCTTTTAACATTTAAAACCTAGGAAAATTAGATTTACTTTCGTAGGGTTGAAAAAAAAAAAAAAAAAAAAAAAAATTGCAAATTTGGATTTTTAAAAGCACAGATTGAATCCCGATCATGTCTTATAGTGTTTTAAGCTTAAATCTTTCCATTTTTGGTCTAGTTTTCTTTGTTCTAGCTTTTAATCATTAAGACTTATAAAAACAAAAAGACCATTTATGATTAATTTTGATAATTTAGGGTTTTTAGGTCCCGTTTAGAATTCCTGTTTTGCGTTTTTAATTAAAATTTGTCTTACCTTAAGTGTTTTTAAGTTTTTGCCTTATATTTCCTGTAGTTTTAGAAATCCAATCTAATCTTGTTCCATTCAAGCATCGATTCTCAAAATGACTCTCGACTTTCAATTGCATTCCTCGTTGGAGATAACGAATCGGGAATCATACTCCCGGTTTACTATAATTGGTGAATCTTTTTGATTTTTATGCTTATTATATCATATAAGTATTTATAAATTTTATAAAAAAAATATAATATATATATATATATATTTTAAAGGGTATAATCTTAATTGACCAGTTTTTGGCGCCGTTGCCGGGGAGGATTGTAGACGATTGTTGAAGCCGTTTGACAATTTATGCTTGAAGATCCTTCATTGTGAAGTTATTTTGTTTATTTTCATATAAAAAAATACAAAAAAAAAAGAATTTTCTTTTATTTAATATATATATAATATAAAAAACTAAAAATATAAAAACATTATCCATAAAAAGAAATAAATTTTTTTTTACCAAGTTGGTAAAAGAACACCAACATATAATACTTTCAACTGAAGTATTATCCATTAATAAGTTCCCGAACCAAAGATCAAAAACTTACCTTTTGTGTCACTTGCGACGTACGGCTCAAACACTTTAAAGTTAAAGACACAAACTCCTTTGTGCAATTTTCTTTTAGATAGCTATCTAAGCTTGTTGATTTATTTGTTTTAAAAGTGTCCTTATCTCATTGTCCGTTATTTAAAATTAATCTTTGAAAAAACAAAAAAAAATAATTTAAAAAAACAAATTTTTTAGTATAAATTTTCCTTTTTTACATTTTAGAGCATGCGCACTCGTTCCAATTCGTAATTCAAACCGACAACAACAACAAGTCCACCGACTTTTGTTAACATTTAAACTTATAGAACCAATTTAAAAACAAGCCCTCCCGTAGCACGAAGGCCTATAACGTACTATGGCTCAATGCTTGAAGCACCCACCGAGGTTATGAGGATGCAGCATTCTTCCCGAAATCACCGCTGACAACTTGAGCTTTAAGCATGGTTTTGCTTACCCTCGTTCAAAACAAACAATATTTCGGACATGAAAAGAAGACCCTCATGCCTCACATCCTATATTTCAACAAGATAACTTCTACGATGAAGTTCCCGAACGTCCCGAAGTCAACGTCATAAAGCTTATGCTTTCCCGCCCATTTTCCTCAGAGGGTGCCACCCGGTGTTTGGCTTGAAAAAGAACCCCCTCGATTGATTCTCACATGGGATGATCTTGTTTTGAAATTCATCAACAAATTTTTTCCTCCTTCCAAAACAACAAATCTTCGAAATGAAATCACGAGATTTTAACAACGATTTGATGAAACTTTTTACCAGGCATGGGACCGATTCAATGACCTTCTTCATGCATGCCCACATCATGGATTCTCGAAATTACATCAACTCGATACTTTCTATAATGCTTTGAACTCTAATGATCAAGATTCGTTGAATTCCGCCGCGGGTGGTAACTTTTTGGATAAAATGCCTCGGGATTACCTAAGAATCATTGAGAGCAAATCCAAAGTTCGTAATTCACATAACAAACCGGTTGTTGCCAAAGTAAGTTCGAGCTCTTCTACCCCCGGTATTTCTCCCGATGTTGTCGAACTTAAAGACCATTAGCCCGCAAATGCAACACTCACCACCCCCCCCACCCACGCACCGCACCCGTAGAAAGCTGTACTCGGTGACCATTGTGTGATACTTGTCGGTGGTAGCTCAATCATACCCGGATATGTTCCCGCCACCGATGGCAACGTTTATCGTGACAATATTCAAGAATATGTTTCCCAAGCCGCCGCAGCTAATTTCAATCAAGGAAATCCGGTTACCGAGCTCCGATTTGGCTAATAAATTTGACCTCCCAGTTTTTCTCCCGTTCGAAAGACCAAGAAAAAACAAAAACCGTGGAACTAATTACAACCACTGGCTAAATTTACCGACCTCCAATTAATCACCCCCGTTTCAACCAGGCTTCACCTTACCAAGGGGGGAGCTCCGGGCTCCGCAAACACAAGGTGTGACGAAGGATGATTTTTCAAACTACGACAAAGCTAATGATGCATTGATGAGAACTAGCAAAATTCAGAATCAAAACTTGGCAAAACAAATACCAATTTAAACAGACAAGCTTTTTCCAAAGTCGTGAATCTAATACCGCTTCTACATCAGGTTCAGGGACACTCCCTATTAATACGTTACTAACCCAAGGTAGACTTGAAGGGTATTACCACCCGAAGCGGTGTTGCTTATCAAAGACCCACGGTTTCTACTTCTTCTTCTTCTTCTCTTCCTAAAGTAGTGGAACGTGAAACCGAGGTGACAAAGGACACGGTGCCTCCTACTAATAACGGAAGTACCAAAGACGTCCAACCTCCGGTTGTCCAAGTTCAACCTCATGTACCAAATTCTGAGCCCGTTGTTGCTCCCGTTAGTGCTCCGATGCCTAACCCGAAACCGTCAATTCCGTATCCTTCGAGACGTAATGATGAAAGGCGCCGTGAAAAAGCTAATGACCAAATTGAGAAATTCTACGAAATCTTTAAAGATTTGAGTTTTGAAATTAGCTTAGCGGATGCTTTGATTCTTATGCCAAAATTTGCCTCGACTCTTAAAGCCTTAATTGGAAACAAAGAAAAATTAAGTGAAATGGCTAGAACTCCTTTGAATGAGCATTGTTCGGCGGTTATCCTCAACAAGTTACCCAAAAAACTTGGAGACCCTGGCAAATTTCTAATACCATGTGATTTTCCCGGAATGGATGAGTGCTTAGCCTTGGCCGATCTTGGCGCTAGCATAAATCTCATGCCATTATCCGTGTGGAAAAAGCTTTCTCTTCCTGAGCTCACTCCTACTTGTATGACTCTTGAACTTGCAGACCGTTCGATTACCCAACCGATCGGTATCGCCGAAGATGTCTACCTAAAAGTAGGAAAGTTCAAATTCCTGGCCGACTTTGTAGTCATAGACTTTGATGCCGATCCCCGAGTTCCCCTAATTCTCGGGAGATCCTTCTTAAAGACCGGACGTGCTTTGATTGATGTTTACGAAGGCGAATTAACTCTTCGTGTTGGAAAAGAAGCCGTAACATTCAATCTTGACCAAACTTCGAGATATTCCTCTAATTACGATGATATGACGGCAAACCGAATCGACGTTATTGAAATGGCTTGTGAGGAGTATTCTCAAGAAGTTCTCGGTTTCTCCGATGTGATCGCGAGTGGCAATCCCACTCCTTACTATGACCCGATCGTTTCTACCTCTTCTCCGACTCTCACTCCCTTTGGGGATAGTGATTTTCTTCTTGAGGAAGTCGATGCTTTCCTCGCTCTTGAAGATGATCCAACTTCACCGGAAGTTGATGACTCTTACTATGACCCGGAGGGGGATATTCTTCTTCTTGAATCATTTCTCAATGATGATCCATCACCCCCTCCCAACCAAGGAAATTATTTGCCTAAAATTCGAAAAGAACTAAAAGTTTGTGAAGCTAAAACTGATAAATCTTCAATTGATGAACCTCCTGAAGTCGAACTCAAGGACTTACCTCCTCATCTCGAATATGCATTTTTGGAAGGTGACAACAAGTTGCCCATCATAATTGCTAAAGATTTGAGTGTCGAGGAAAAAGCCGCTCTCATAAAGGTTTTGAAGTCACACAAGCGAGCCATCGCTTGGAAACTCTCCGACATCAAGAAAAAGACCACTCCCTCTCATAAAGTTTTAAACATGTCACTAGACCTTAAGGCGTAAAGCCATCAGCTTTGAGTAAATTTCCTCTAGTCTCGTACAATTAGATTTATGGTATCCCTCGAGACAGGAGTTGTGGAACGAGCACAAGATTCGTTATGAGAGGAAGACTACAAACCATCTCGCGTTACTAACACCAAAGATGGGGTGAGTAGATCCAATAGAGCGAGAGTCACTGATGGTCAACAAAAGGAGGTTGAAAAACTTCTTGACGCCGGATTAATTTACCCGATCTCGAATAGTCCTTGGGTAAGCCCCGTACATGCGTTAAGTAAAAGGTGTTTTCACCGTTGTTGAAAATATGAAAACGAGTTAAATTCCTAACTATTCCAACCGATGGTTACGGATGACGTGTATGCATTGACTACCAAAATTTAAATGAAGCCACCCGTAAAGACCACTTTCCACTACCGTTTATGGATCAAATGCTTGAGAGATTAGCGGGAAACGAGTACTATTGTTTTCTCGATGGTTTCTCGGGTTACTTTAAAATTCCTATCGACCCTCATGATCAAGAAAAGATAACATTCACGTGTCCTTACGGAACGTTCGCCTACCGTGGCATGTGATTGATGTTCTAAACTATATATATAACATATAATAAAATATATATAATAAGTATAATCTAAAAACAATCAATGAAACCGAGAAGTAGTATAGAATGTTCCCGGGTCGTATTATCCCTACGAGGCTGTGCTTGAGAATCTCTAAAACGTCTAAGAAATTGGAGTTTGAATGAGATTAATGATTTGGGATAGTAAACGCTAAATAATCAATAACAAGCTAAACAATTAGAAAAAACTAAAACATGAAAAGCAAAATAACTTACAATCCTAAAACGGGCACGAAAAACGAGGGACGAAAATCCCTAAAATTAGAATTTGAATACCGGATCGAATGTCTATGATATCATGTGCATGAGGTATCTCTATTCTCTCTTATCTGAGAGGAAAACCAGGAGGTCGATCTCTGATTTGAGACCAATCCGTGAGGTCGATACCAGAATTAAGCTATGGTTGAAATTGGTCACAAGCAGCGGTCTACAGTTGGACCAACATACTCCTATGGATATTGTCTCTGAACATTTTGCTCCTAAAACGTTAGTATTGCGGACAACAGCTATTTCATATAAGACAGCTAAATGACAAATCTACAAAGTTAAAAAAAATACTATAAAACGGCAGGTCGGGGTGGGAGCGGGGCCAAAACGAGTCAAGACTGACAGTACCCGAGACACGTTCTTTTTTAAAATCAAAAGTTTGCAAAATAACCCTACGAAACTTTTTCTAATTTCCCTACGTAAAATATGACTAAGATAAATTTCCTAAAAAAGAAAAATATTTTTTTTGATAATTTTTGTATTTTTTATGAATTTTTAAAACTTTTAAAGAAATTAAATTATAAAAAATACTAAACTATTTTTAAAAATTCTGAAAAAATTACTAAAATTGCTTTACCCTAAAACTATCCTAAGAAAAATAAGAAACCCGAAATTCGGCTTATAAATAAGCTGAAAATAAGCTTAAACGAGCTTATAGCTAAAAGGGGCCAAACACCCTTAAATACCAAGGTGCCCAAGGGTCTAACAGAAAAGACCCAAGGGCACAGCGGTAAGAGTGTTTATAAAAGGAGGGTGTATTGAGGGTTGAGACCCGGGTTCGAGTCTTGCTCACCCGGGTTTCCCCTTATCTCCCTTCTTTTTTTTAGAAAAACTTTTTAACCAAACTTGTTAAGCACATGAAGCTTATCATTTTTCATTACTACAACTTTTTGAGAAAAGCTAAAAATAAGCTGAAAAGGCTTATTTAAAACAGACAGCAAGCTTGAATGGGTTTTAAAGCATAAGTGGCTTTTCTTAATGGCTTTTTGGACTAATAAGCTAACATTTTAACAAATAAGCTTAAAGGGATTATCTAACCTAACCTAAATAAACACTTATGAATTAAATTCTAACAACTAAATAAGCTGGAAAAGGCTAAATAGACAGAAAGCTTAACTAAGCTTAAGGGCACATGTGGCTTTTTCTTGGTGACTTTTAGCACATAATAAGCAATGGGAAAGGACTAATAAGCTAACACAGGCAACAATGGGAACTAATAAGCAAGAAGAATCAAAAATCAACAACTAAAAAGCAAAATAAGCAGAAAAGTGAAATTAAGCTATTTACTCTACTACACTAAATAAAACAGTCAATAGCCTAATTTGAGCTTAAATTTAAGCTACCTAGAGGCCAAACTAAGGTCTGAAAATCTAGGGCTTAATAAAGGGGCTTATTGGCTTTCTATGAAAGCCAAAAGCTTGAGCTAAGGTTCACAAATAAGCTAGAAGGACTGTTTTGAAATTAGTGGTTTAGCACCAGGGGAACTCAATAAAGAAAAGAGGCTAAAAGTGAGCTTAGAAATAAGCTACTAAATAAGCTCAAAAAGAAAAATGGAGTTAAAACAGATTGAGATAAGCTTAAGATGAACTTGTGCACAAAGATTTAAGAGCTAAAAACATCATTTACCATCTGGTTTTTGCAATTGAAAATGGCATTTTTAACTTTTGAAACACAAAAAAAATTATTGACAGAATTCGTAACAAAACACCAAGGAACTCCAAGGCTTTGGCTAGTTGGTTCTTAGCACACACAAATGACATAATTCTAGACTACAACTTCAGGTTTTTAAAACTTAAGCAAATAAGCACTTTGAAACTTCTTAAAATTCAACAGACTTGAGAGATCAATTAGGAAACTTTGAAAAACACTTTTTGGACTTAAAAAGTTTGGAAACCAGACTCTAATAAGCTTAATAATGCTAACCAAATTTGGCCAAATGGCCACAACCCATGATGACACCATTTTGACCCATTTTTGGGGTCTTGTCCAAACACACCGTATATAATTTAAAAACGGATTTTAACACTATAAAGACTAGTTTAAGAACAGGTTTTTAAAGGCAAGCATTAAACAAGCATAGTTAAGCACTAAAGGGTAAGAGGCAAAAGCAAATAAGCACAATAAGACATAAATAAGCTAAAAAAAGCCTTGCTACAGTAACTTTAAGCAAAAATTTTTTAAAAAGAAGTATACCTTTGATCCTTGCACAAAACAGGACTATGTAAACCTACATAAAGTCTCTAATCCAACCCAAGCTTATAAATAAGCAATACTAAGCAAAACCAATTGAGAGCCATCCATTTCAAAAACCCCCCCGTACCCGCCCCAACTTGGTAAGGTGGACATGTGATTTTTGATAAGAATGACCTCCCCCACAAAGTTTACACAACTTTGTTCTACCGCTTTAACGGGGCGGAAGCTGGGTTGGTTCTTTCTATCAAGAATTAATGCCTGAACCATGTCTTGAGTTCACAACATCAGAGAGACGCTTGGTGGAAGAGCTTGTACTTCATTTTATCTACAACAGCTTTGTTTCTTGACTGACGTAAAATCGTACTGTTATGAAAGGGGAAATGGTAAACTTAGACTGCTCTCGATGATTTTTAAACATTCTCAAGGCATTTTGTCAAATAAGATAACCACCAGCACAGAGTTCAATGAATCTTGATCTTTGAGTTTAGAGCATTATAGAATTATCGAGTTGATCAATTCGAAAACCTATATAGGGCCATCCCCTTTAAAAGATCAGTTGAAACGATCCCAAGCCTCATAAAACGACTCATCAAATATTTGCTTGAAATCTCGTGAATTCATTTATGAGATTTGTCGAATTTGTAGAGGGATTGAAGAATTTGTTAATTATTTCGAACAAGATCATCCCATTAGTTTCAATCGACCGATAGAGGTCTTTTTTAGCCATATCCGGCTCCCAGTTCGAGAGAAAACGTAAAAGCATAAGCTTAACCTCACGAGCTATTGGGTACGTTTCGGAATCTTCATCGTAGAAAGTGAATCTTGTTTGAAATAACGGATGTGAGCATGTTGGTCTTCTTTATCATTGCCAAAAATTGCTTTGTTTGGACAATATAGCAGAAGACCATCGCTTGACTCTCGAAATTATTTGCGGTGATTCCGAAGTAACTATCGCATCCTCGTAACCCCTCGTGGGTGCTTCGGCAATTACGCCATAGAACGATTATCAGCCATCGAACTATGGGAGGAATATCAGGTTTCTTCAAGATTAAGAATGATTAACAAAAAGTATTGTCGAACTTGTGGTTGTCGACGATTACAAGGCTTGAGAACGAGTCGCATGCACAAAATAGAAGTACAAAGAAAATTTACTCTAAATTTTTTTGGTTTTTTTAAAGATTAAGTCCAATTGATTTAACGGACAATGAGATAAGACAACTTAAACCAAATAATCTACTTACTTCACGGTAACTCTCAAAAAGATAAACGAATCAGGGTGACGGAGAGTAGGAATAGCGCTATAGCTTATTTCTCCTTTCGGTCGTAGTTCCTAGGAACAACCCTCCTTATACCCACTTTATAGTTTGTTTAAATTTTCAAGGTGAGCCGTACGTCGTAAGAGACACAAAAGGCAAGTTTTTAAATCTTTTGTTCGAGTTGGGAACCAACAAGTTCACCGGAACTTATTATGATAATACCTCAGTTGAGAATATTATATTTTGGTATTTTTTACCAATTTGTGAATTTTTATTTCATTTTTATGGACAATTTTTTATATTTTTTGGTTGTTTCTTCTTTGGTTTTTATCATGATAATTATACTAAAAGAAAATGAAAAATATTTTTGTACTTTTTTTATATTTTATATAAAAGAAAATATTCACAATCAAAACAATTGTTCAAGACGTAACATAAACGTTCACAGCCTCCCCGACAACGGCGCCAAAAATTGGTCGGCTGGATTCACACCGTAAATATATATAATTACAATAAAATATAAAATATATAAATAAGTGTAAAAACCACTAGATCAATAAAACCGAGAATATAAGAGATTTCTCGATTCCTCTAAGTCTTTCTCGGTTCGTTTATCCCCAACGAGGCTGGACTGTAAATCGATACATCGAGAATTTGCGTTTGAAAGGAAGGAATTGGTTTGGGAAGAGTTAAAAAGTCAAGTTAGATAATAACACTAAAACGTTTAAGAAAAACCTAGAAATTACGAATTAAACTTGAAAACGAACCCCAAAATCCCAACAAAAGGGGTAAAACCTAAACTTTACAAAAAAAACCTACAAGAAATTTTTATCTTCTAAACTACTCTAGGGATAAATAACGAAAATGAATAAAGACTAGCCCGAAAACCGAGTTCGTTTGACCCAAAACGAGTCAAAACAAAATCCCGTACTCTGTACACGTTCTTTAAAAGATGAAAAGTTGTAACATATGACCCTAACTAAAACTTTTATATTTTTCCTACAAACTAGATGATAAAAGAAAAATTTTCTAAAAAAGCAAAATATTTTTTTGATAAATTTTGTATTTTTCATCTGAATTAAATAAACTTCTAACTAAATTAAATTATAAAAATATTAAAAGTGATGCACGAAAAATTCCTGAACATTTTTTTGTCTAAAAATACTAGAACCTTGAACAGTCCTAGTGGTCCTTAGGGATAGGACAGTCCTATCGAATAATAAGAGACAAAAATAAGCTCAACAAATAAGCCCGAAAATAAGCTTATTCAGCTTATAGGCTTATAAGCCAAAACCACCCTTAAATAATATGCCCTTTGAGTCTCTAACGAATAAAAGACCCAAGGGCGCAGTGGGTTAAGTGTGGAGTCTAAAGGGGGTTTGTATCGCTTGGTCCCGGGTTCGAGTCTTGCTCACCCGGTCAAGTGTCTTTCCCCCCTTTTTTTTATTTTTTGAAAAACTCTATGGGTACGAAAAACAAAAGTAAAGTGAAAGTAAGAACGGGCAATTAGTTGAAATGTTACCTATAAGTGCAAACTAGTACCCTTGACATTTAAGAAAGTACAATCCAACCCTACATCTAGCTTATTTTTGCTTTGTTAAAACTTGAGATTCAGCAAAAACTAAACTACAACTTATTAAGGAGCTTATATTAAACAACTTTAACAAATGGCACTTTTCACTTTTAACAAAAGAATAAGCTTAAAATAAGCTATAAAAGTTGATAGCAAGCTTAAGAGCTTTTAAGCTAAAATTGCTTTAAGTCTTTTGTGCTTAAGGGTCGTATAAGCGAAGATTTAGGCCTGAAAATAAGCCAAAAGGTCCTAAACTACCCTAAATAAGCTTAAATAGCTTAAAGCTTAAGCTAATTAACTGGACAAAGGGCTTAAAGGCAAAAAACTTAAACAAGCTTAAAAAGGCTAAACTGGCTTAAGTTTTGGATCAAATAAGCTAAATAAGCTTGACAACTAACTACTAAGCAAATAATCTGCTAGAACGACAAAGGAGCTTATTACATAAGCTAATAAGCACAAATGGAAATAAAGCAATCACATCACCTAAATCATGCAAAAACATCAGGGCATGTTTGTGCTTAAGAATAAGCACACAAATAAGCTTACTAAAATCTGAAACTTTGAGGACTTATACAAGAGCTTATAAGCTCTTGAAATAAGCCAAAAACTTGGGCTTAAAAGCACAAAGAGCCAAAGAAAAAAAGGGCTTAAAATCTCCCCTTTGCACCAGGGGAGATTTAAGCTAGCCTTGAGGGCTTATTTGACAGCTTTTTTTTAAGCTGTCAAATAAGCTCTAAACACACAAATAAGCTAAAACAGATTGAGTGTTCTAGCTAAACAGCTTATGCACCAATTTTGAGCTTTTAAAAATCAATTTTACTTGCTATTTTTGATAGAGAAAAAAAAAGGCTTTTGGATCTTTTTAAAAAACTTGTGACACTAAAAAAAACACTTGGACAATTTTGACTTAAAAGTCAAAAGACAAGAGGTCTAAACAGCTTGAAATAAACACAAAGATGCACTCTTTTTGACACTTAAACTCACACTCACAAGTGCTTATCCAAATAAGCACTTGTGATGTCTTGAAAATCTAACAGTTTCACACAAGGTTCATAAAAACTTGAAAAGCAATTTTGAAACTAAAAAAAACTTTTTAAAACAGCTTAAAGTGGCTTAAAACTTAAGCCTAATCTAACCCAATGGCCTTAACCCATGCCAAAGCCATTTTGACCCGTTTTGGCCTTGTGCCAAACACCCCTTTTCTTTAAAACTGTCAAGCCTTATTGCACTTAAAAACTTTCTAAAAAGCTAAAACTTTCAAAACTTTTATCTACTCACACTAAAATAGCCCATAATAAAGCTATTTAAGCTATAAATTGCCTAGCTTATTTGGAAAAATAAGCTAGTTTCTCTACTAGCTTAAGCTACTTAAGTAACAGTTTTTTGAAAGATAAGGTGATATTACACACATTCAAGCAATGAGAACTTAAAACAGCCAAATAACAATTCTAAACTAATGTGCTTGCAAAGATAAAAAGCAAATAAGCTAATGTCTAAAGCTAAAAATTAAGCTAAATGAAAATTGAGAATTTAAACCTTGGATTTTTGTTGTCTCAGAACCAAGGCCACTCTTTCTGAGTGAGTGGCCTAAAAAGATATACACCTAAGTGGCCCTTGCCTCTATTCCTTGAGCTAAAAGCTCAATAAGCTGATAATAGCTTATTTCTTCAATGGCTTCCAAAATCCAAAATCAAAATCAAATGACATTTATGAACTAAATTCCAACTTAAAACAGTATTTAAGAACTTTTAACAAGTATTAAACTGAATTTGAGCTTATTCACAAGAATAAGCTCAAATGAGCTTTATTGAGAAGCTTATGAAGAAAAACGGCTTAAATTTCCATTAAAACTGAAAAATACAAGTGCATACAAAAATTAACTTAAAAATACTTTTAAATAACAATAAAAACTACACGACAAATCTACTTAAAACTGAATTAAAAACTGAATGCTTTGCCACAATGGCTTACAAGGCTTTTATAGCAAAAAAAATACAACTAGGTCTTCCTTTCTTCTCTCTTGCTGTTGTGCTTGTTTGTAGACACACAAACAGGGATGTGTTTGTTTTGTGAGTGGTTTAAGCCTCTAATCTTGGCCCTTCAGTCTTGGCTGTCGAATTAGGTCTTGGGAGGTGTGGGATTGCCAACTTGGCACATGTGTAGCAGGAACAGGTGTGGAGAGGGGGAAAAATTGAATATCCCATGGTGTGGTAAGGTCCTATGGGGGTAAAAAGGGGGTTTTTAACACCCGTGATTTGTGTTGGGAGGAAAAAACGAGCGGGAAAAGAAGTTGTGATATAACAGGGTGAAGGTTTTAGCAACTTGGCAAAGATGGTCCCTAATGGTTACTTGTTTATTTGCACATTTCGTCCTTATGGTTATATAACTTTTGGGGACTTGGCAAAACAAGTCCCCAAGAGTTATATAACTCTTTGCATAATTCGTCCCTGGTGTATACAAGTTGGGGGAGTTGGCAATTTTGCCCCCCCACTTGTTACTTTGAGCATTTTGCAAAAGCACCCCTTGTCTTCTTTTTTCTCTTTTCTCTTATAAATATAAGTTTAAGGGTTTGGCAATTTCAACCCTTAAACTTATATTTCTTGATTTGTTGACTTTTTGGCTTCGGGGTTGACTTGGACTTTGACCAGTTGACTTTTCTGTTGACTTTTTGACTTGATTGACTCTCCGGCTTTGATTTGACTTGTCCTTCACTAGTCTTTTTCCATTCCGAGTCCGGTTTTGTCGTTTTGGCTTTGTTTTCCGTGTCTTTGTCATATTTATCCGTTCCTTTAATCCGTTCCTGCACAACACAATTAGCAAAACAAGCGTATATTTGGCATTTTAAGTCCGTTTTTGGTTATTTTAGCTCGTTTTTAAAGGTAAAAGGTATGTGTATTTAAGCACATACCAAACATCCCAACTTCCTCCGAAGTCAAGGACGCACGCTCTAAGCATTTCTTCCAAAGTCTGAATAGCTACGCTCACTCTGACCATCGGTCTGAGGGTGATAAGTCGTTGCTTCATGCTAAAACGATTCCTAATGCTCTTGCATCGTCTGTCAAAATCTTAGAGGTGGAAACGACTATCACGATCCGATATAATCGAGATTGGCACACCATGTCTAGCAACTATCTCATTCAAATACAATCTAGCCAACCTTTCCATCTTATAAATTCCTCACGCAATCAAGGTAATGAAAATAAGCACTAGTCAATCGGTCCACAATGACCCAGATTGTGTCATGCCCACTTACAATTATAATAAAACCTCGATTGAAATGCCTAGGCAACTTAGTCACAAAATCCATAGCTATCCCTTCCCATTTCCATACGGGAATCTCAGGTTGCTAGAGCAAGCCAGATGGCCTTTGATGCTCAGCCTTAACCTTCAAACAAGTCAAACACTTACTAACATACTCAACTATATCCTTTTTCATTCCAGGCCACCAATACCTATCTCTCAAATCATAATACATCTTATCAGCTCCTGGGTGTACAGAGTACTTTGACTTATGGGCTTCAACGGTACCCATATTCGATACTTCTTTGTTCTATCATCTCATCCAAACCTTTCTGCAATCCTGCAAACTCATCCACAACCTCCTTCTGAGCCGCCAGTATCCTATCCTTGATACCGAACTGAAGATCATATCATAGCTCTAACTTGCTAGGCTTTACTCTTCCCTCCTACTTAAGGCATCAGCCACCACATTCGCCTACCAGATGGTAAAGCGAATTTCACAGTCCTAATTACTAAACAACTCTATCCCGATGCTAGTCGCATATCGACTCAACTCTTACTGAACAAAAGGGATTATGTTGAAGACTCTATGACTGTATAGATGACACTATACTCTGTTGTCCCATACAGAAAAAGTCCTCCAGACTTAAGTGCAAACATAACCGCACCCAATTCCAAATCATGGGTCGTATAATTCTTCTCATGAATTTTCAAACTACCTAGACGCATAGGCTATCACTTAACAAGTCTTTGCATTAGCACACAAAGAGAGGAGCCTAGTCCGCTATCCCAGACGCATCAAATATACCACAGAGACTTTCGTCTATCGGAGAGAGCTAGAACAGCGCATTACAAAACTTATCCTTCAGGTATTGAAAATGCTAAATTCCTGGTCCTCACCCAATACGAAAAACCTTACCTTTCTGGTCAAGATAGTAACAGACATAGCTATCTTATAAAAGTTCACATGAACCTACGGTAATATCCACCATCATAAGAACAAACGAACCTCAGTCGGAGGTCTAAGGGCTTTTCCAATTCTTAACACTTCAATCTTACTAGGTCTACATGAATCCCATCACTCTTTATCACATGCCCAATAAACAGCACTTCTATTAGCCGAAATTCACACTTAAAAACTTAGTATACAATTTCACTTTTTGACATATCCTAGAGACTAACCTTAATGTGTCTACAGCTTCTCTTAGCTAGAGCAGATTAAGATATCTTCTATTAAACACTATACAAATTTATCAAGATAAGGCCTAACAAAATCTATTCATCAAATCCACGAAATACCACTGGTTACGTTAGTACAGATCCCAAATGGTCATTACAGTGAACTCGAAATGTCATAACCGAGTTCTAAACCGCAGTCTTTTAGAATGTCCTCCTCATGCACTCTCAGTCTGATGGTAGCCAACCCTAATGATCTACTCGAGAAAAACTACACCCTTGCAGTTGACAAATAGATCATCAATTCTAGGAAGTGATAACGATACTAAACAAATTCAACTTGTTCAAGGTATGTGTGGTTTCAACTCTCTATAATCAATACACATCATAAAAGAACCATCATTCTTCTTCACAAACAATATCGGTGCTCCCCAAGGCGATGAGCTTTGTCGAATGAAACCTTTGTCTTGGAGTTCCTTGAGTTGTCCAGACAACTACTCCAATTCAGAAGGTGCCAAACGAAGGAAAGACTTGCTACTGCGTTGCTCCAGGGGTAACCAATCAGAGCTCATTTCCCTAAATAGCGGCTAATCCAGATATGACATCCAGGAAACTAGCGAAATCTCTAACCACAACAATCTCTTCTTGTTTCTTTTCACTAGCCTTAGCACTCATCAAGAGTCTCACTTTCTCTTCCAGTCTCTCTCCTAATACTCTAAGCACCTTGCTATCCGATAGTGGTATCCTCACTACCTTATCATGGCAAATTATTTCAGCCTTATAATTAGACAACCAGTCCATACCTATAATCACATCAAAACTCCCATGCCCAAAAGGTATCAAGTCGATGTCAAAGACATGACCCTCGATTTCTAGTTTACAACCCTGATAAACATATCAATCTCCCTACTAAGCATGCCCGCATAGCTTATCACAAACTCATATTTGAAACCTAAGTCGTTGGGCTCTAAGCCTAACAGAGGTATGAAAGTAGTGGAAACAAAACTATAATCGGCACCAAAGTCAAATAAGGTAGTGGCAAAATGATTGTTCAAAGTAAACGTATGATATAATATATAATATATATATATATATATATAATAATTTATAATACCAAAACAGTAAAAGTATAGAGAGATATCCCGTTTTGATATAAAAATTGCTGAGGACAAACAATATTTTTTAGCTCCGGAGTGGTCGTATCCCCGACGAGAGATGAAATTGAAATCCACTAAAGTATATTGTTTGATGCTTGAATATCGAATATTTTTGTTTTTGGTTTTAAACTAAAAATTTAATAAAAATAAACTATTTAAAAACTAGATAGCAAATAGCGAAACGGAGAACGATATATTATAAAAGATATGCTTGCTAAGTGTATTGATTAGATCCTTAAGTGTGAATTAAATATACAATTAAGTCCTTATTGATGAACCAATATCTTTCTAACAAATTATCTTCTCACAACGTTGACTTATATTGAAAACAACTTTTATTAAGATATCGATTACTAAATTAATGCCTAATTATTCTTACGGCTTTTGCCCGCTCGAATAACCAAAACAATAATTTAAGTAATATAAAAATTACTAATCAATATTTTCCCCTTTTTTATTAATAACACTTAATTCACTAAATAATTTAACACTTAACAAGCATATATAAAAATCTACTCACTACGCATATTAATTAAGCTAACACTAATCAACAAAGCAAACATAAACATTTTTAAACTAAATAAATCTAAACTACTATTTAACTAAAATTGAACAAGAAGAAAGAAAATAAGACCCGAAATAAGAAACGCAATGATATAAAACCACCCAATCTCAATCTAAATCTAAACAAATAAGCTTATCACTTAAAAAGCTTCCTACTGTCACTAATTAGCAAATAACTGTGTCACTATATCTACTAAATACTTCCATATAAAACCTAAAGATCAAAACTTTATCTATTTATCAACCTTATAAAACCCTTAAGCTCCGGCCTTAGATGATGAAATGAAATAAGAGATAAGACAAGGAAACAAAAGATTAGGACAAATAAGCTATAAGCTAAATCTTCTTTTAAGATCTAAATATGTAACATGAAAACTTTAAGATCTAAAAAAACTTTGATTAAAACTTTAAACTATTTATAAAACTAGATCTAAAAGTAAATAAGCAATTGAAAACTTTAACTACTAAAAGCTTTTAACCTACAAACAAATAATAAGCCTCGAAAATAAGGGTGGCTTCAAGACTTAAAGATAAGCGAGTAAAACTCATGCACCCTTTTTGCAATTCGCATCGAGCAAAAGCCAAGAAATAACATCAAATAAGTAAAACAATAAAAAAAATGAATAAGCAGAAAAGCTTATTTAGTTAATATAAGCTTTAGTATTCTAAATCTAATAGGCCAAAGGAAGGCTTATTTAAAGTAAGAAATAAGCTAGGAGAAAACTAGAAGCAACAATAAGCCAAAATAAGCTTAAAAAGAAAAGAAAAGAAAATAGAGGATTAGAAAAAGAATAAGCCATAAGAAAATAAGCACTTCAATCTTCAACACATCTTCATTAATAAGCTAAAAAGAGTGATTTACAATAAGCTATAAAAGCTTTTACAATAAGCTAAAAACTATACTACACTACTACTAAAACTAACCTACACATTTTGAAAATAAACTAATCTAACACCCTTTTAGCTGTTTGGGGTATGATATATATAGCCCGAACCCATGTGGGGGTCATTGTCCGCATTCAAAGCCTTTGTCCCAATCAATATACTAAGATCTAAGGGCATATGCCGTAATTTTTGTGTGGTAATGGCATCTTCCATGTAATCTCCGCCACCGACTATAATTGCCAATGACTGCATGGAAATGCGTACCTCGTAGCACTGGATCCTCCAATCACACTTGCCACGTGTGCATCTAATCATTCCTCGGTTCTGACCCATCTGCTAATGAACCTGCCCACATTCTGAACCTCATATGAACAGTACCTCGGACTTGCCATCTGACATTCCAATCATTAGATGGCCACGTATCACCTTCTGAGTGGTGCCACGTGACTTGCCAGTCGTCACTGGAACCACTAACCGGACCACCGTCAACGCGAACGGCAAAGTGGTCAATCATCCTCGGACCACCAGTTCAACCGGCTAGTCAATGACGTCAACGTGTCCACCACCTTTGACCACCGCCGGACCACCGGTCAACGGTGACTGTCAACGGTGGTCAACCACCGTTGACCACCGCTGGAACAGTGGTCGTGTCGGGTCAACAGTCGTGGCGGAGTCCGTGTCAAGGCATGCCACGTGGTATGGCCACGTCAGCAGTAGGGTCCCCGTCAGCCCACGATTGCATGCCACGTTAGATGAATGGGTCCGTCACATGCCTACGTGGAACACCACTCAGCTGCTGACAGTGGTGGAGGGGATAAACCTCATCTAGAATCGAACCCAGACCCTTGAAGTATATGACTTAGGGACAACCAAGAAACCACTTGGCACTAGCGAATATGATTTCATAATCTATTGTAATGGATTTACTTATCACCTTTTAGGCCTAGGTCAGATTTATAAGTATTAAAGGGTTCAAAATGGCGAAAAAGGTCCAAAATAAAAAGGTTCAAGATAGAAAAGCCGGTACCGTTGGACTTATAATTTTGTGCTCTTTCTAATGGTGTGATCGTAGAATATTAACGACTTCGTTTGAACATCGATAAACGTAAAAACGTCGTCGAAAGTCACTCGAAAATTATCGTTTTTGCTTTGTTTTTAATCCTTTGTACCTGTAAGGCATAAAAATACAATACAAACATATTTGCAACATATTTATCCCTATTTTAGTGTTTTAGTCCATTTATTATCATTTTCCGGGGTACAAATGATGTGTGTTTTAGCACACATCAAATTCCCTCACATTAAGCCATTGTTGGTCCCACACGCAATGTAAATAAAACACGCCCGAAAATAAATAATTAATTCCTCTTTTAACTTATGACCCCTCACAATCAAACAAGAACAGAAAAGGTCTATTAAAAGGTTCAAAAATTATTTAATTCGCAAGCATCCCCGTTTTAACCACATATTCAATTAAAAGATAAAAACTAAGATAATTTTTTTTAATTAAATTCATTTAAGAGGCATAAAGAACGGGAGTTCATCATCCTTGACTTTTCGTAATCTCCAAACTAAGCTTAAAACGAAATCACAGCCAAATATAAGATTAGATGCTAACACTACTCATAAATGCTAATTGTGTAAGTTAAAACTTAACTTTTCGCCCCTATTATTCCTAAATCCTCTACAGATTTTATTATTTTTATTGGTGACAAATAAATTATGGCCTTATTATTATTAAGTAAACCCGGTTTAGACCATAATTAGTTTGAAATCATTTCCTAAAGAGACGATATGGTGAGAATAAGGTCCACATTAAGGTTCTAAATTCGCATGATTTAGGGGTTATCCTTTTTATTTCATCCGAAACAACTCAACTACATCCAAACGGAGGACTTTATTTAGATAACCCCGGAGTCAAAATTTGGCTTTATTATTATTGTTATTATTGCAATATTATTAAACCTCGGCCCTTTAAACAACTGACACATCGGGCGTCCTAACCGACAAGAGCCAATAGTCTTATTTCGACCTCGGTAAATTCCTCGACCTTTTAGAAGGCTGCAACATCGGTTGTGAGCCGGCAAGATGCAGCAAACTTTTATCAGTCTCGGATTATTATTACTATGTGCCTTATTTAGAAGACTGCCACACGTTGTGAGCCACAAGAGCAGTAAACTTTTATCAGCCCACAGTTTTTATTATTATTATTATTATTAACCGATCTACCTTTTAAAGCGACCACATCGGTTGTGGGCCGGCAAGAGGTAGTGGTCTTATTTCGGCTTTGGTTTATTACATAATTATTATTATAGCCAAATTCCAAGTCTTGTGGTCTTTTAACAACTGTCACATCGGTATGCGAGCCGACCATGGTTCCAGGATCATTCTTCACCCACAACACTGACCAAACCTCGATGTGTTTAAATTTAAATGTTTTTACTTTTCCTTAATTTTACCAGAAGGAATCTCTACGAAGGGATCTAAACTAAGAATCGCAAAAACCAAAGCAACTTTATTTATTCAATAATATAACGTTTATTAAGCTGATGGGAGCAAAAAGCCACAATTAACCTCTATGAGCTCTAAAGAGTTCCAATTACTCCACGCTTAGCATCTAACTTATATAAAACTCTATCCCTTTCGTTCTGTGGCAAAGTTTTAAAGTTAAGTCAAAACGCTAAGTCTCGAAAGTAAAGGAAAGCTAAAGTTAAAACCAGATCAAGTCAAAACTATCTACTCTACGGGCCTACTTATTTTATCGTATTTTTATATTTTCACATTTTTTCCATAATTTTATTATTTTTATTAAATCATATATATATATAATATCTATATATATATATATATAAATATATAATATTATATATATATATATATATATATATATAATATCATAATAAACAATAAAAAATTAAAATTTTTTTAATTTTGGCATAAAATCACATATTTTTGGTATTTTTGGTGGCAAAACGGGATTACGTGAAGACGAGGCAAATGCAAGTAAGATCGAATAGAAAGATCCCCCCATACTAGAACTAAACATTGTCCTCAATGTTTAAAAGGATCTCTATATAAATCTAAAGCCGTTTATTAATTATACTAATAGATAAACGTTAATCAATAAGATCTAGGATATTGGATTCCCATATATAAGCATGAAAAGGATAGAAGATTAAGTGACGATGGACAAAACCACGAGCACAAGAGTCTTTACAATCCGAGCAATCCTGAACAGAAAACATAAGCTATGAAACACGAGAAAGGAAGAGGCGAGCCTCCTCACATCACACTTATTAGAAAATAGAAAAAGAAGATAGAAACATGGGTTGCCTCCCGAGAAGCGCTTGTTTTTGTGCGAGTCTCTAGCTTGACTCTCCCCATATCATCGTGATATTAGGGACGAAACATGTGGAAGAGCAAATCTCCATTGGACTTTCATTCAAAATGTTTAGATAAAAATTAAAGCACATGAAAGTTCCACTCTGATGAGATGCCACCGGTTCTAGAGAAGAAAAATGAAAAGCGGAGATGTCGGGGTCAAAAATGATATCCTCACTGCCGGAGGAGAGAGGAAGAGAAGAATCCACCGGATAGGTGAAATAAGGAAGAAAAATTCGCATAACATATGTGAGAGAAAGATAATGGCGATCCTTAAAGGGTAATTTCACATATGTTGGAGAAAAAATTTTCTCCCAAATCCCGGGGTCAAAAACTTTGACCATACTCTTCAAATCTTCATTATCAGGTTCATCCTTTAAGTTCTTTGGGAAATGATCTAAAAACATCTCAAGAAGGAGATTAGGGATAATGTCATCAATAATCAAACTCTCAAAATAGATTATATCTCCCTCAGAATCGTGATAACCGTTCGTAGAAACATCAGATTTTATTTCTTTAAGTTCCTCAAAATTAAGTTCTTTCGGAGGAAGAGGAGATGGTGGATCATTATTTAATAACTTCTCGAGTAGATGAATGTCTCTCTCTGGGTCAAAGTCGTCATCATCAATTCCCGGTGGAATGGAATCACTTGTAAGACAAGCTTTGATTTCTTCCAAAAGGAAATCACCAGCCGAGTCAAAACACTCATCCTCATTAAGCTTGGAAAGAGGTGTGACTAGCAAATCCGGCTCATCAAGTTTAGAAACATAGGAGTCCTTTCTCTCGATGTCCTCTAACACCTCATTAAAAAGAGGATTTACGTCACTAGAGATGTACTCGTCATCAAATTCAAAAAGAGGGTTCGAATAAATTTTAAAATTTTCTTTTGGAACATCTCTCAAGAAATGACTCATCATCACTAGAGGTAAAATCATCATTAGAATCGAAGAGAGGGTTAGAGAAAGTCACGGGATTATCATAAAAAGGCAAATCACAGACACTATCATTATCGGACGTATTCTTGGACTCACTTAGGATTGGGATAAGGTCCTCAACACTAGACTTTATGAATTCGTTCGATTTCTTTTCAGGAATAGTGCTAAGATTCTCATCCCCCATTATAAGAGAGTCCTCG
>BQNB010030172.1:6129-55112 GCA_026074375.1 Tanacetum coccineum
TGAGAGGTCACGGGCCTAAAACGGACTTACGGATCAAAAGTTATGGCCGTTTTACTGAAACCCTTTTCGTCACACAAGTATGAATTTTTATAAAAACATTTTTTTAATTTAAGACGACTTTCTTTATTATTATAAAATGATTTTTATAAAAACATTATTAGTTGGTTCTTTCGAGTAAAGTCAGTTATTGGTATAAGAATCCTATCTTTTCATTTATCAATCTTGATACGTATTGTTGATCGTTATGCGTTTATTTTGTCGTGGTACGCTTGTTGATTCTTTCGTTGGTGTTTTCTATTGGTACATATATTCTATTCCTTCTTTTAAGGATTCTTATGAAATTTGATCCGCATCTATTTCCATATGTGAAATCCTTTAGATGTTTCCTAGCCTTTGATTCGATATTCGTTTGCTACCCTATTCGATAGTTCGTAACCCTTAGGATTCGTTTGATATACGTTTTATTCGATCAAGTCACTCTCTGTTGGGAGCACTTGTGTTGTCAAGAAGAAGGATAGTTCATTTCAAATGTGCTTAGACTATCGAGAGTTGGACTAGCTGACCACCAAGAGTCTCCTCAGGATCGACGACTTGTTCGACCAGTTACAAGGTTCGCGTTAATTTCTCTAGGATAGATTTTTGAATCTGGTTATCATCAGTTGAGAGAGTGCATGAAGAAGATATTCCAAAGACTGCCTTTAGGACGCGGTATGGACGTTTTGAGTTACGGTTATGCCTTTTGGATTAACCAATGCACCAGCGGTTTTCATGGACTTGAAGAACCGGGTGTGCAAGCCGTATTTAGACAAGTTTTTCATTTTGTTTATCGATGATATCTTGATCTACTCGAAGTCTAAGGAGGATCACGAGGTTCATTTAAAGTTGGTGTTGGAGCTGCTGAAGAAGGAAAAGTTGTTTGCCTAGTTTTCCAAGTATGAATTATGGCTACATGAAGTGCGTTTTCTTAGACACGTGGTTAACATCAATGATATTACGTGGACTCTAGTAAGATAAAAGCAATGAGGAATTAAAAAGTATCTAAGACGCCATCCGAGATATGATCATTCTTAGGATTGGCAGGTTACTATCGAAGTTTCATCACGAATTCTTATAAGGTTGCTAAACCCCTTGCTTCACTGACTCAGAAGAATAAGAAGTAGGAGTGGGCCAAGGAACAAGAGGAAGCTTTTCAAACATTGAAGGACAATTTGTGTGATGCACCAATATTGTCATTGCCTGATGGATCCAAAGAGTTTGTAGTTTACTGCGACGCGTCGAATCAAGGATTAGGTTGTGTACTCATGCAAAGAGGCAAGGTAGAGAACGCGACAGCAGAAATGTTGTGTGGCCTGGACCAACTAATAGAAAGGAAGGAAGATGGAGGTATGAAGTTTATATGGGTTCCATTAATAGATGATGTAAGGACATTAATTATGGACGAGGCTCATGCATCGAGGTATTTGGTACATCCGGGAATGGATAAGACGTACTATGACCTTAGAGATATGTATGGTGGCCATGTATGAAGAAGGATATTGCTACCTATGTTAGCAATTGTTTGACTTGTTTAAAGGTGAATGCTGAAACATCAAAGACCTTCGGGTTTATTGTAACAACTAGAGATACCCGAGTGGAAGTAGGATATAATAACTATGGACTTTATTACAAGGTTGCCAAGATCAAGTAGTGGGTATGATACGAATTGGGTAATAGTCGATAGACTGACTAAGGTGTGCCCATTAAATGGTAGTACGTGAAGATTTTAAAATGGAGAATTTGGCGAGACTTTACACTAATGAGATAGTAACAAGGCATGGAGTGCATGTGTCGATCATCTCAGATCGTGGTGGAAGATTTACTTCGCGGCTTTGGTAGACATTGCAGAAGGCATTGAGAACACGGCTAAAATATGCGTACGACTTATCATCCTCAAACGGATGGACAAAGTGAGCGTACCATTCAGAATTTGAAGGATATATTGAGAGCATGCATGATTGATTTTTTTTGTGGTAATTAGGATACTCATCTACCCTTAACTGAGTTTTCTAGAATAATAGTTATCATTCGGGTGTTTGATGAGCTCTATTTGAAGCGTTGTATGGAATGAAGTGTAGGTCACATGTTCTTTGGGTTGAAATTGGAGAAATTTAGTCGATTGCACCAGAATTGGTACAAGAGACAACAAATAAGGTGACATTTATTAAAGAAAAGCTCAAAGCGGCTAGAGATTGCCAAAATAGCTATGTTGGCAATACGTGTAAACATTTAGAGTTGAAGTTGGTGATAAAGTGACGTTGGAAGTGTCGTCTTGGAAAGATGTAGTGCATTTTGGAAAGAAAGAAATGTTAGCACCAAGATATGTGGGACCATTTGAGATCATTACAGGGATTGGTCCTATGGCCTATTGATTATGATTGTCTCAATAATTTCGTAGCGTATTTGATGTGTTTCAAATTTAAAGAAGTATTTAGCGGATACAGATTTGCATGGGCATTTAGAAGAAATTAAGGTAGACAAAACTTTTCGTTTTGTTGAACCTGTTGAGATTATCGATCGTGAGGTTAAAAGTTTGAAGCGTAGTAGGATTCCGATAGTTAAGTTCATTGGAACTCGAAGAGAGGTCATGAGGATTTCATAAAAACTAAGTATCCACACTTGCTCGTGGAGCAAGCTATCGTTGTAAGTACTAAGTAAAGTTGGACACATAGGGTTACTGGCAGACTTTAGTGCACCCTTAAATGTTCTGAGGTGGTTTGGTTAATGTTATATTTTGAATAAACTAGAAGTCGAGCTGATTCTTTAAAAACGTTGAGCTTTGTAACAACTCATAACTTAGTTCCAAGACAGTTCTTGTTTGATGAGTTGCAGGGTTAGGTTATGAATGACGTTGTTACACAACTTAAGGTTTTTGATGAGTTTCCTCGAAGACAGGCGATGTTCATGTAGTTGGATGTTTATTTTTGCTTAGAGTTGTTATGCTGCTATTTGTACCCTTGTATGGGCAAGCAAAGTTGTAAGCAGTGGGTTTTCGATCGTGAAAGTTAGATGAGATTCAAAGTGTGGCCCTAAGTTCACATGAGAACGTGAGGACCATATGAAAGCTAATTATTCTCGATTGTTTGTTGATGATGATGTTGAACCTAGTAGTTAAATCTCGGAATGAGATTTCCCTAGGGAGGAGATACTGTGACAATTGTGCCTTGAGCAGGTTAGTCAAACCGTTAGTCTTGACTTGAGTATCATTATGTGCTATATAATTATGTGTTTATGTGATCTTATGTGAGTTTGGCTACCAATCCATGGAGCGTGATCGTCTCAATGTGATTGAGTTTATGGTTGTTATGGGCATTTCATTTTGTTCACATTTTAGTGACAATGATAATGATGGTATAATTCTATGTGTGTATGTATTTTATGTATATGTATACGTATTTATTTTTTTTTTTTTTTTTTTTTTTCCCACCCCCCCCCCCCCCTTTTTTTATATCTTTAAGTGTTGGTAGTTAGTAAAATTGAAAGGTTAGTTTAGTAAATATAGAAATTAGAACTTAGTTTTATTAAGTTAGTAAAATAAAGTATGAAATGAATTTATATTTTTTTAGGTATTTAAAACTAGTTTTATTTAGAATCTAAATAAAAAAAAAGTTTTTATAAAAATAACAAAATTAAGGGGTAATTAGGTAATTACTAATAATGAAAATATAAATATATAAAAAAGGTTGCCGGTTAGGAAAAAGAAAAGAGAAAAAAAGAAGAAATTAAGTCCGAATCCAATTTGGGATTATCCTAAACCTTATTGTAAAGCCTATAAATACCAAAAACCCTCCTCCCCTTGTATTTTTGATGTTCCAGTCGAATTTCTCAAGGAGAGAAAAAAAATATTTTTTTTATCAAGAATCAAGTTGGTGATCTTGTGTATCAAGATCAATGCTTAAGGTATGTTAGTAAAGCCTAACTATTTTTAATTCTCTTTAATTATTAATATAACAATATTGATGATGGACTAGGGTTTATATAAAATCTGTAAAATTAGGGTTTTGATTTTTAAATATCATTTCTGGGATGATTAGTGGTGCTAAGCATGTGTAATTAGGGTTTTAAGGTTTGTAAATTTGGAATTTAAAAGCTGGCAGTTTTGAAAGGTCATCTTGTACAAATCATAACTTGGTCATAAAAATAGCAATCATCAATTTTCTTGAGCCTAAAATTAAATTCAGAGAGTTTAGTTTTCAAAAAGTCCAGCCCCGAAAGGTTTTGAGATAGGGAAGATAGTCAAATAATTTTCGCAAGAAAAGTTGTCAAAACAGTAAATTCGGGTCAGATTTGGGTCTGATTTCGGGGAGTAAAACCCCTACTTAAAATTCGAATTAGGGTTAGCCAAAAATCATGGGTCATATTTTAGGTGTCTATTAACTCCAGTTCGAAGGGCTAACACTAAAACATTTTCTAAGTATTTTTAAGGACGTCAAACTTTTTGGTGTGCGTTCAGATCCGAATCTGAGTACTTTGTAATGATGAATTTTTATAAAATAGTTCCACTTAGTATTATTTTTTCTAAAAAAATCACAGTAGCTCACCAATCCATTGGGAGCTATGGGATGTAAGGAGAACCATCAATTAGGTGTTTTAGTATTTTATTTGTGGTCATAAAGTGCCTACAAATTTCTGTCGGAAACTGAAAAATTGGAAGTTAATGGTTAAGGTTATATAGGGTATGAAAATGATTTGGGAGATGTATTTAAAGGATTATAAACTTAGTGTAAGGTTTAGAAGTCCATCATATGATTGTTACATTGGCTTGGGCATTTAGCCTAACCGAGTGTAACTTGTGTTTTTGTTGTGTTTAGATTGTGTGCAAGATTTTGTCAAGTAGCTGAGCATCAGGTGAGTTTCATAGTCCCATTTTACTATGTTTTCTTGGGATGGAAATGATGCAAAGTATGTTTTGAAATGTTTTAATTGCTGTGATTATGTGGTTTAAATGACGCATGGACTTTTATGAAGCTATTATATGTTATGTGCTAAATGTTATGGCTTTGGATCGGGGGTAACGTTCCTACCCAATGTTATGGCTTTGGATCGGGGGTAACATTCCTACCCAATGTTATGGACTTTGATTTTGGGTGATGATTCTACCCATGACTTTGAGATTGTTGGCTTCGGGTGATGATTCTACCCATGAATGTGAGGCTTCGGGACTTGGATCGTGGTATACGTTCCGTCCTAGATTTGGTTGTTTTGGTCGAATACATGTTAGCCTGTATAATAGTTAGCTTAACTGTCCTGCTATGTTTTTTTATAATCACGGTAATTTATTTAAAGTTTTAATTGGGTGTCGCAAACCTATGACTCTCACCAACCGTTGTGTTGACGTTCTTAAGCATCATTTTCAGGTGAACGTTATGAAGGTGTTGAAGTTAATAAAAGTGGCTAGAGAGACCATTAGCCTGGCATTAAAAGTTCTCATTTGATTTTATTTCATAATTGTTTGCATGAATTCTTGAATGTTATTAGGTTTTATAGGGTTGTGATACATTGTCTTTGTATTAATGAGACCCCTTTTCATTAATACAAGATGCCGTTCTTTTGTTTTCGGTATTGTCATGACACGTCGTGTCTTTTATATTTAGTTATGCATGTAGTGATTCTCTATTATTGACACCATTATGTTGTGATGATATCAATGATGTTATGCCTCGTGTTTCCGCCTTGGCGGGGTGTGACAATAAAAGATTAGAAGACGAGTGCAAATTCTATCTCGCTATAATGGTACAAGAAAACAGTTAAACACACAACTATACAGGGATCAATACGTCGTATCCCAAACCCTAGGATACGCCGTATGGTTCCTGTAGAAACAATTAAATTACTAGAAATTAAATATTTAAGTTTTAAAAACTGATAACGTCTAGACACGTCTATACGCCGTATCCAGAGGGGTTCGATACGCCGTATAGAGTGTCTGGGAAGACAGACTCGTGCAACAAACAATTAAAATGCGACAAACAATTACATTGACCGGGTTGTCTCTCGGGAAGCACTTTTGTTACAGCTGGTCTTTAAGTTTGACATTTCTCCTCCTTCTCTTCATCAAGCAATATTATTGGGATTTTAAGCATGTAATCAATCAATGAGTCGTGTTGCTGAACTTATTGCCAGTCTTGATTCTATCACACACAAATAAACTAATCATCATATAATATACATCAAAAGGAAATCGATAATCAAAGCGTCATAAGTGTAATATACAGTATAGATCAACAAAAGATAATAACATAAAGGGAAAGAGATCAAGGGTCGGGCTGAGCATCAGTATGAGGGGCTGCAGAGGTGCTAGCATCGCCTGTCCTCGGCCTGACACGCCTCTGGAAGGACAACCGTGAGCTACCTACGAGGGTGATGTCGAATGGCTGATAAGTCTGGCCGCTGACGTCCATGAGTTGTGTCATGTAGGTAATCAGCCAGGTGGAGACTCTAGACTGATCGGTGGTAAAGCTCTCGACAACTCCTCGTATGCCTACAACATCGCACCGTAAATCATGCGTCTCCTCCTCCATCCTCTCAATCCTTTGTGACATAGTCCAGGGCTAGGGAGCGGGTAGAGGTGGTGGAGGTGCCTGTGTTGGTGTTGGAATCTCTAGAGCGGCCTCCTCAACTGCCAGACCGGCCTCATGGGCACCAGCTGCAGCAGCCTGCTTCCTCTCTAGTCCCTGGGCTACCCAAGTCCATGTGTCACCATACCTCGTGCAGATATTGAGCTTCTAGCTCATGTAAATCAATCAACGGGAGCTCTCGGGTGACTACCTGCAACCCTCTCAATCCCTCATCACTGACAAGCCCAAAATGCATAGCCAAACGCCTAATGAAGTGCCCTCGTGACAGCCTGGCCCCGCTCTTCCTCCCCTCGGCATGCCTGAATAAATATTACGCTAATAAATGTGGGACGTTAGTAGTCCCACGGTCCATGCTGCGAAGGTAGAATAGGTCAACACCAGTCACCTTCTCAGGTGCCTGCCCCCTACCAGAAATACTATAAGCAATCATCCTGTGGCATAATCTCCTCACAGGGTCTCGAATAAGAACATAAGAAGGGGCGAGGCCCAAGAAGTCTCTGCCAGATGAGATCTCAATCTAATAATCCCTAAGATCCCCCTTGTCGGGGATCACTCTATCACTACCATCCCAGTAGGCTCCAAACCAAGCCTCTGTCATCTCCTGCTCCGTGTGTAACCCCAACGCCAATATAAAATGTCTCCATGTCACCCTCCTCCTAACACCTCCCAACTGAAAACATAGCGTATCCGCAACATCCAACCCCATCTCTGTATCACTCATCCTGCAAGTATTGAGAAACTCCAGGAAACTCTCGTGGACTAAAGGTGCTCGGATCCCAAATAGTCTCCTCCAAGCATGACTCATGAACACCAGGTTCCCCTCTCTAAAAAAAAAAAAAAAAAAAGAAAAAATTATACCATCCTCAACCTTACTGCCGCGTAATACTGCCTCATCTGGGGGTCAATCCTCAAATCTAATACGTGAACCGGTTAACGGTGCTGCTCCATATCGTCTCGAGCCTCTACTCGTAACTATGCCTAATCCCCTCGTTGTACTCCTCACTCAAGGTAATAACGCCATTGATGCCCCTGATGAGAGCAGCTGTAGTAGAGTCATAGTCTAAAAAAATGAACTAAATCAGTAAACATTCTGTGAGGTGTAATACGACGTATTCATAGAAGGATACGCCGTGTGTAGGGGTCTGAGATCAATACGCCATATGTCTATAAGAAGATACGACGTATGGGAGTTAAAATATAGCCCCTTAATTAGTCAAATACGCCGTAAATTCAATTATTAGATACGCGTATTGTGAGGTTAAATTGGGTAGAATTGATAAATACGCCGTATCCATGTTACGTGATACGCCGTATTGCTTCTGCACTTTAAAATCAAAAGGGGGTTTCCCTTATTTTACCCATTCTAACCCAATCTTATTGTCAATGTTATGTTTACTGAGTCTTAGTATCTAAAAGGAGGGGGAAACATATATCAGTCATAGAAACCCTAATTAAAGATCTAAACCCTAACCCTAATTCATAATCGAAAAAGAAATAAGGGAGAAATTGAATCATACCTGATTGTTAGGATTTAGATGAATAAGCAAGGAGTGGATTAAGATTGAAGTGTTTAGGGCGCGGTAAAAAAATTTTTTTTTTTGCTTGTGAAGGTAAAAAGTGTATGTGAAACGATCCCGTGTATTTAGCTGGGTATTTATACCCAAGCTCGATACGCTGTATAGGGATTTGTCTATATCGGGGGGCGTGGGGGGGGGGGGGGGGGGGGGGGGGGGGGGGGGGGGGGGGGGGGGGGGGGGGGGGGGGGGGGAGGGGCAGGGGGGGGTGGGGGGGGGGGGGGACTTTTAAACCTGATAACGCGTATAGATATACCTATATACGTCGTATGGAGACCAATTTTTAAAGTTTTAATAAAGGAAAACGTACCTTGGCCTCCGCAACTTTTGTATGAGAACCATCCTTGTAATACCGCTTAGGGTCGAATGGAATGCCAAATGGCACATACAGATTTATAACGAGAAGGAACAGCATTCCGTTTAGGTAGTAATTCCCGATCACTATATTTACTTTTAAGTTTATGACAAAACTTCCCGTTCTAAAAGTTTTAGTAATTTTATCGTGACTTGTTTCAGAAAGTCCATTTGACCTGTGTGTAATTTCGTTATCTTTTGAAGAACATGTATATTATATCGTTATCGTTATCTATCATGTCTTTTCGACTTTGAATTCATCGGGATGAATAATGTTGAATAGATCATTAAAGTATAAAACATTCTCTTCATCATATTCAGACAATGATGTTTCATCAATTAAATTAAATTCATTGATATGTTGAGGGTTTAGGATTGGTTCAGTTAAATGTTCCGATTTAGACGTTTGAGCATCATTGTAAATGATGGCTGGAAATTCATTTTCAAAATCTTTATGGAAGTCTAAATCATCAATATAATCAATGGTAGGGTTGGGTGACGAAGGCATATTGTTATTATCATTTTTTGAGTCTAATTCACTCCCAAACACATACGTAAGTATATAAGGAGAATGAGATCAATAATAATATAGTAATAAGTATTCCAAAAGGATTTAAGAAAATTATTTTTGACCAAAGTAAAATTTAAAACCTTTCGGGTCGTTTCCCAACGAAGCGTGAATTGAGAATCTCGTTTAAGTTCGTGATCGCGTGATTCGAATAGTTAAAGATTTGATTTCGATTCTATTTCTACTAATGAAACGTAAAAAACATGTAAAGGCAAGCAAACAATTAAAGCAATTAAAGATTAAGCACGAAAACGTTAACGGGAATCCTACTAACGCGACTAACTAACTAAATATATCAAATTTAAACCCTAAAAATTCAAAATGCTAAACTTAAAATTTAAATGCACTAAAATAATTTTTAAAACAAAAAATATAATTTTTTTTGATTTTTATTTATATTTTTAAACAATTAAAAATAATTTTAATCTAGAAAATTATTTAAAAATACTAAACTAAATTATAAAAATCTAGAAAAATTTCTAAAAATACTTTAGACTATTACTGAGATAATGGTAAAAAGAAAAATCCAATATGCACTTGTAATAAGCTGCTAATCAGCTAAATAAGCTTATAAGAATAAAACTGCAAATAAACTATAAAAGAAAACTGGCCAAGGATCTTATGAAAAAGACCCAAGGGCGTAGTGGTTAAGTGTTGGGCTGTTAAGGTTGAGGTCCCGGGTTCGAGCCTAGGACTTCCCTATACGGCCTAACATTTTTATTTCGCAAATTTTATTTTTGAAAAAGCTTTTTAACACTAAAATAAACACTTTTAATAAATGACTTTAAGTCTAAACCTTAATAATAAGCTAGATGTAACGCCCCGACCCTAAAGGGTAGAAGTATTACAAATATGGTGTGACATCAAAGGCATACATAATCATAACACAAGCATAAATAGCGGAAGTCTCAAATAAATAACCCAAAGGAAAATAAGTAACATGACTTTAAGGTACATAAGTTCTTTAAAGGACAGGACATAATCCAAACGAAATAACCGAAATAAACGAATGTCTCGAAAAGTAACAAATCATATATCAAAACTAAGATCTCTAGGGTAAGTCCACACTCAGCACTCATAACCGGGGAAAGCAACCCCAACTCATAGCTTAGATATGCCGCAGAAAGAAGTGCGGCTGAGCTTACAAAGCCCATTGAACAGATATATATAACGAAAGCAAAAGATATCGGAAATCAAAGGATACCGTATACAAGGTACAAGGATATCAACAATACATGACAACGGGATACAAATATAAGGTAAGACATCAGAAGATCAAATCTTAGTGTAAGGTAAGATGAATCAGAAGATTAAATCTTAGTGTAAGGTAAGATGAATCAGAAAGTCGAATCAAGTCCAATTACCAAGCCCAAACAAATCATATCATAGTAACCATGGAGTAGCGAGCTCCAAATGTGAAAATATACATGAATAACAAAAAGAGAGATTATATCTTATACATACAGTTGATTAATCGACATTTCTGAACTTTAACCAGCTTTTATGGACCTCGTCTTTCAACGAAACACAATACATATTAGGGACTTTCATGTTTGGATTCAGGGGAGGAGGTTGATGACACCCTATAAAAACATCATTTCTGGTTTGTTGTTTATTACTCAGCTTTTTGGATTTAGAAAATCTTCTTCATTTTCCATATCAGTATTGATGTAATTCTTGATGCTTACTGCAAGTCGCTATAATGCGCATATAATATCAAATGGGGGACGGCGTGAGAAATCACTCACTCACACATGAGTCATGCCAAAGGTGCATCAATGACACGGCCATGTTACCTTCATGGCTAGGAAACAAATAGTGGCTCGGGTCTCAAACTGAAGGGTTCAAAGCAAAGTCATATCAAAGTTCATTTCAAAGGGATCATAGCAAAGGTTCAATGCCAAAGGTTCAAATATCAAAGGTTCAAATATCAAAGGTTCAAATATCAAAGGTAGCATAGCAGGGTTCAAATAGAACATAATGACAGATCATATAAGAAAGCCAAGATAAAAGGCTCAGAGCAAATGTAGCAAATCACATAAGTAACCAAAGATAGAGAGGAATATGTCATGAGAAACCTTAACGATAAGGTCAGAATATCTGTACCTTATTCCGAAGCAAAGCAATAACCAAAGAAAACACCACAGGAATATCAAAATCACTCCCTCTTGACCGAACCTAAAGAAATGATAAATTCGAATTACAAACCATTCATTTAAGTTATACTTTCTATTTTTAGTAACTTTCCATTTTTAGTAACTTTCCATTTTTAGTAACTTTCCATTTTTAGTAACTTTCTATTTTTAGTAACTTTCCAAAATTAGTAATATTCATCATTTGAGATTCTATTAAGTATTTTGAATAGCTTAGGGACTTAATATGTCAACCTTACAAGTTTAGGGTTAAATATGACAACTTTCCATATTTTAGGGTTTAATATGCAAAATCAACAATTTTCAAGGTTAAAAGTGTAAATATCAAAGTTTCACATTTTATTCAGATTATACCTTCCATTTTATGTATTTACAAGTCAAACCCTTAATTTTACATAATTTACATATTTAGTCCTTTTGGTTTATTAATTAATTAAACAATATCTTTAATTATCCATAACTACAAAACAAGCCCTTATAGATTCAAATATGACAAAATCATACTTTATACATTAAATACTAACCAAACCTTCCACTTTTCAGAATTTACAATTTTAGTCCCTCTATTTTAATTAATTACTTTCTAATTACTTATTATATGTAATTAACCATTTTAAATCCAAAATAATATCAAAATGACATTTTATACCCCCAACTTATTTTATACAGAATATATTAAATATAATAACATGTCTAAAATAGACCCCATAGTTTCAGAAATTACATAACAAGTCCTTATACCTTTTATACCATAATCGGCTAACATATTAATTCACAAAACCTTAATCAAATTTTCCCCAATCACAAACACAATTATTTACCAATCATTGTAATTTTAAATAAAAACATTTAGAATTAATTTCGAAAATTTTCGAAAAATAAATTTCGAAAAAAATATAAATTACGAAATTTTCGAAACACATTTTTTAGAAATTAATTTCGAAATTTTATTTTTTTTTAAATTTAACCAAAAATTTTTTTAAAAAAAAATTAATTTCGAAATTTTTTTTTTTAAATTTAACCAAAATTTTTTTTTTTAAATGCTTGGTTAAATTTTTTTTAAAATTAAATTTTTTTTTTAAATTTTGGTTAAATTTAAAAAAAAAAAATTCGAAATTAATTTCTAAAAAATTAAAAAAAAAATTTAATTTCGAAATTTTTTTTTTTAATTTAACCAAAATTTTCTTTTAAAAAATTTTAATTTCGCAAAAAAAAAATTATAATTTTAAAAAAAATTAACCAAAGCATTTAAAAAAAATTATTCAGAAATAATCAATTGTTCGAAAAAAAATTTAATTTTGAAAAAAAAGTTAATTTTGAAAAAAAAGTTAATTATTTTTTTTAAAAAATTTGGGTTAAATTTAAAAAAAAAAAAAATTTCGAAATTAATTTCTAAAAATTTTTTTCGAAAATTTCGAAATTAAATTTTTTTCGAAAATTTTTTTTCGAAAAATTTCGAAATTAATTTCTAAATGTTTTTTTTTAAAATTAAAAAAAATTTTTAAAAAAATTTGGGCAAATCGCATAAAAAGGTACTCATCTTATAAAGGACTAATGATGCAACAATAAAATAAACGATCGTTAGAAATTTAACTTGAAAACTTGTTAATTGCCTAACATTGCAACCAAAAACAAGATGGATACCTTAAATCAAAGAGAATACCACAGGAATATCACAATCACTCCCTCTTGACCGAACCTAAAGAAATGATGAATTCGAATTACAAACCATTCATTTAAGTTATACTTTCTATTTTTAGAAACTTTCTATTTTTAGTAACTTTCCATTTTTTAGTAACTTTCCATTTTTAGTAACTTTCCATTTTTAGTAACTTTCCATTTTTAGTAACTTTCCATTTTTAGTAACTTTCCATTTTTAGTAACTTTCCATTTTTAGTAAGTTTCCAAAATTAGTAATATTCATCATTTGAGATTCTATTAAGTATTTTATAATAGCTTGGACTTAATATGTCAACCTTATAAGTTTAGGGTTAAATATGACAGCTTTCCATATTTTAGGGTTTAATATGCAAAATCAACAAATTTCAAGGTTAAAAGTGTAAATATCAAAGTTTCTTATTTTATTCAGATTATACCTTCCATTTTATGTATTAAAGTCAAACCCTTAATTTTACTTTATTTCCATATTTCGTCCTTTTGGTTTATTAATTACTTGAACATTATCTTTAATTATCCTATATTACAAAACAAGCCCTTTCTAGATTTCAAATATAACAAAAATCTATGCTTATATACTTTAATTACTAACCAAACCTTTTCTTTTTCAGATTTTACAATTTAGCCCTATATTTTAATTAATTACTTTCTAATTACATAATATATGAAATTTACCATTTTAAATCCAATATAATATCAAAAATGACATTTTATACCCCCCAACTTTATTTTATTCAGAAATATACTAAGTATAATAAACATGTCTAAAAATAGTCACCATAGTTTCAGAAATACGTTAACAAGTCCTTATACTTTTATACCATAAACGGCTAACATATTAATTACAAAACCTTAATCAAATTTTCCCCAATCCACAAAACACAATGATTTGCCATATCATTGGTATTAATTACACCTGTAAAAAAATAACAAAAACCCTAAACCCTAATTATTTTAACCATTTCTTTCCCTTTTTCCTCTATTTTTCGAATTCGGTAATCACCATTAACTCTCCAATTAATCATTCGAATATGTATAAATTATTCCAAACCCAAAAAAAATTTTTCTGAGTTATATGAGTATGAAAAAACTAAAAAATATAAAAATAAATTTTAACCAATATTTTATATACCGATTTCATTTTCTTTTCTAAATTTAGGGTTTTTGAATTATGTTTCAATTTATAAAATCAAATTAAAATGCATGGACAATTTTTTCTCTGGTTTATAACATTCAATATGATGAACACATTAGTTATAAATTACCTTTTATGGCCTTTGATGTTTTTATGATTTTATGACTCGGTATAGCTTTTCAACCCAAATGATACCAAATCGAAATCATTCACTTCCCAAGCTTCCCACTATTTTTCCCACACTCCTTAGTCTTCAAATGATCTTGTTAAAAATTCGTCATTGCCTTGTAAATTCGTTTACCGTCACTTTGTATTTTAGGGTTTTGGTTGCATTGTTTTTTAATGATTTAACAATGAAAAATGAAATAAAGATGTGATAAACTTATTTGGCCGAGTCCTAGGGCTTTAAAATAGGTTTTAAATCAGATTTAATTATTTTCATAATTATTTTATATTTATCCACATTTTATTTAATTAATTTTGTAATGTATAAGTTAATTAAATCATATATAATTAGTCATTTATACTATAATCATTTTAATCATTTTCATTGTATAACATAAAGTATTTTAACCTTACAAAAATTTTCATAATTGCTAAATATTGTATTTTCATAATTTTTAACATTTAAATGAATTTTATTCATGCTTTAATGAATTTTTCTTACATTAGGGGTATTTTGGTAATTTCACATTTGTTGAGATTTTTAGGTTTTACAAGATGCCTCGAGAAGGTTTAGCCATAATCGAAAGTAAAATCCAAGTGCGTTATTCAAGAAGTCGTCGAATGATTAAGATGCTGATTACGATGCTCCTTCTTCTACTTCTTCCACCTTCCAATAATTCTTTTGGCCATTCAACAAAGTGCCGCCTTACTGAAGACAAAAATGAATATTTTTTTAGAATGGAGCCGTTTGAGGAAAGCGATTAGTGAAAAGAATGCTATGACTCCTGCTACCGTCAAAGCAGTCGAGGAAGTTTGTGTCACATGTGGTTCAAATCATAATTTCATTAATTGTCCGTTAACATGAAACGAATTTCCCATTTTTCATGATAACATTCATCAATTCCAACAAACCGCCGCCGTTGGCAATTTTGTTCAAAGAAATCCTCCTAATTTGGCAAACCAAATGAGACCACCCGGTTTTAATCAACCAAATGTTCAAAACAACCAAGGAAACCAAAGTCGTTATCAAGGAAACAATTTCAATTCAAATCAAAACCGTGGAGGCAATTTCAACCGTCAAAACAATCAAGGAGCCGTTTATCAAGCCCCACCACTAATGAATCAACCACCAGTCTATCAAGCTCCTACGCCTCAAATTCAACGCGTTTCGAAAACGGATTTTGAAAACTACGTCAAGGCAAACGATGCGGTGTTGAAGAATGTTCAAAATCAAGGTCAAAATTTTGCAAAATCAAATGGCAATGTTACGAGTTTATTGGACAAGTCTTTGTAATAATTATCAAAAATTTCCGCTCTTACTTCGAATTTCGCGGTAATCTTTCAAGTTAAATCGTAACTAATCCTCTGTGAGCAAATTAATGCTCTCAACCAAGGAGCGGTTAAAGACTTTGGAAGGGACTTCGACTCCTCTTGCTACTACTCCCGTTGTTTCAAATCCTCAAAAAGAACCCGAACAAAACCCGGAGACGTCAACGGAAAAAGTGCAAAATCCAAATTTAGAAAATACCGCACATGTCCCACCTCCGGAGGAAGAAGAATCTATTTTCATGGAAATCCCAAAACCAAAAGCAAAGAAAACCGTTAATGTTGAAATTCAAGATCTTAATTCTCCAAAACCAACTTCGTATCAACCTAAACTTCCATACCCCGAGATGATGAAAGTGAGAGAAAACGATAAACCAAGTGCTCAACATAGCCCATTTTTGAAGATGTTCAAACAACTCCGTTTAGAGATTGGATTGAAAGATGCTCTCGTCGAAATGCCAAAGTTCAACAAATGGGTTATAGCTCGTTCTAAGGAAAACAAAGAGAAACTCGAGGAGATCGCCTTTTAAACCGTAATGCTGAATGTTCTGTATCAATACATGAACAAAAGTTCCCGAGATGCTCGAGATCCGCGGAAATTCTTATCCATGTGCTTTACAAGAAACTCAATAGGACTAGTGCTTTAGCCAATTCCGGAGCTAGCATTAACCTTTTACCTCATTCTATCTACAAGAAACTTGGGCTTGAAGCTTTAACTCCAACTCGAATGACACTCGAGCTTGCCAATCGTTCAATTACTCACCCGATGGGTATAGCCAAGGATGTTATAGTAAGAGTTGATGGTTTCACTTTTCTTGCTGATTTTGTGGTGGTTAATTTTGAACCCGACCAGAGTACCTATTTATTGTAGGAAGATCCCTTCCTTCGCCACCGCAAATGCTTCTCATTGATTATTGTACGAGGAAAATATTGACCTTTAAGAGTAGGAATGGTAGTACTTGTTTACTATGCCTATAAATCTGAGAAAACAAGAAAATAATTTTGTTCCTCGCCATTTTCTATCAATCGATTTTTCATAAGACGATCCGTTTAGTGGCGAGTACCATATTTCCATCCGATATTCTCTTCTCTAGTTCTTCTACGATGAAGACTTGCGATTCTTTTTTTTCATTTTTTTTTTTTTTTTTATTTTTTTTTTTTTTTTTTTTTTTTTTTATGACTTCGAGAAATTCACTGATGAATTCACTCTTCCTAACTCATTACCACCGGGTAATGATATTTCAAATCATAAGAAGGATTTTCGTGAAGAAACGTTTCGAATTTATTCAAATCCTCTTTTTGAATTTGATGATAACTTCAAATCTAGCAACGTGAATCCTCTCTTTGAAGAGAACGATAAGGATGTCGAGATTAAGTCTCCTTCTTCCTTCACACTTACTTCACTGGAAGAAAGTAAATTTGAAGTTATCTGTAAGGTAATCGCTTCCTCGGGAATTGATCTTACCATCCCTCCCACATGGAAGTTTCAAGTAGCAATCCTACTTCCCCTACTCTCACCGGAGAGAATGTTTGTTCATGGAAGACGCTGATGTTTTTCTCGTTGGTCCAATTTATGTGGAAAATGATGAATCGCATTGCGATAAGGAAAAAGATAATTTGTCTCTTGGTAACATACTTAAATAAGAAACAAAAACCTCTTTCTAGTCCTCAAGCAGTTGAAAAAATGAAGATTGAAGAAGACAAAGTTTCAAGTAAGATTCCATCAGCATATCATTGTCAGCAATTCTGAAATCACTTTGAAATCCAATTGATTTTAATGATCATTTCTCCAAACCAAAGGATTTAAAAAAGGACTTAACCATTTCATTTGATTCCACCAAATCAAGTATTTTACCACATCCTTTGTTAGATTTCGACTCGCCTTTCACTGCGGAGTTGTCGGCTAGTGTTACCTTGAATTCTCTCGGAAACGAGGACAAAGTATTTAAACCAGATATACTAGTTTATCATGCCATTCATGATAAAAATCTTGTAACATTGGAGGAGAATTTAAAAGAGACTTTTCCTCGGGATTTTTGTATTTCAAAGACCGTTCATTTTCTTCTGCCTCCGCTAGAACCACCAGATGAATGTTTGAATTTTGAGCCCATTATGAAAAATGTTGTGCTGAAGACGTTACCTCTAAATGTTGAAGATGTCAATTCCTTCACATTTATCATTTGGACTTTTCTTCCATATTTCACTTACACCGAGGAATCACCTTTGATTTTCTCCTTTAGGAGTGAGAATTTTGTTTTTGACCCCGGCATCGTCACGTTTCATAAGCCAGTGGCATGTTCAATGAAAGTTTTCCATTTGCTCTCCCTAAGGACGAATTAATTCAGGGATCGAGTCGAGCTTGCGACTCGGTGAACAAAAACAAGCCGCTTCGTGGGAGTTCACCCCATGCTTATCCTTTTCTATTTTTCTTTCTATTTTTAATGTGTTGTGGCTATCCTCTTCCGGTTTCTTGTTGTTTGTTGTTTCTTGTGCATTTTTGCAGGATTGACCCAACAATTTCTGAAGACTCTCGTGTCCGGTGTTGTATCCCGTTTCACTCGAGCTTCTCATCCTTTGTTTGAAATTAGTTTGGGGAGATCCGATATCCTTTCATCTTATCGATTCACGTTTATCTTTGCATAATTAATAAACGGCTTAGATTTACGTAGAGACCCGACTTTAAACATTGAGGACAATGTTTCGTTTTAGTTTGGGGAGGGAATCTATCGATTTGATGTTACCTGCTTATTGTTTTGTTCTCACGTACCCGTTTTCCCACAAAAATAGCAAAAATTTAAAAATTTTAAGTTCTTATTTGTAAAAAAAACAAAAAACAAAAAAATATAGTTGGTGAATAAAAAGGATGCAAGTTATAAATCCTTAGTGTTAATAATTAATATACAAACTCCATCGCAATAAAGTACATGGGCATTTGTCGGTTCGCTCCCGATGTGACATCGAAAGAAAGGGTGGAGGATGTATATTTAGGGTTGGTATCATAATAAGTACACGAGCTCTTGTCGGAGGCGTGGCCGATGTGTCATCGAAAGAAAAGTGATACCGATTCCTAGCCTAATAATGTAAATAGTAATAATAATGTTGCAAGTTAGAAAATAAATAGTAAAAGTTTCATTCTCTAAAACCAAGGTATTCTTTTGAACTAAGGTTTGCAAAGTTACAAGGCTTTTTCATCGGTAGTTCATGCGTCTCGATGTATTTTTCTCGGTTTGGGTGTCAAAAGCCTACATTACGATGACTGCTGGGGATGTTGAGAAGAAACTCATTCATGGACAAATGAACCGACGATGTCTTAGCTAAGGTGGTTTTTGTTTGCTTTGAGTTGTGTATTTTACTAAGGATTTTAACATATTAGCCCAAAAGGCCCATGTGTAAAGCTTGGTCGGATTTCAACTATCTAAATTTGTGGATTTAATGGTTTAAATTAATTTGAACACACACACTTAAATATATGATTTATGTCGGGAAGAGAAATTCACAAGTTGTAATTATAAGTAGTCTTAGCATCTTAGTTCGTAATTAGCAGTGATCTTATTTTTAAGCTTAGCATGGGAAAAGTGAAAAATCGGGAATGATGAAGTTATCTTTTAGACACTTAATTGTGCTTTTTGTTCTATGATCCTTAAAGTTACCAATGAGGTAATGAAAACAATACATTATGTCAACACAAATAAGTTGTAGTTAGGTAGTTAATTATCAAGAAAAATCATAAAAAGAGAAAAAAGTTTTGAAAATGGGAATTCGGGTGTTTTATAACTTGTGATCTCTTAGCTCTCTCAACAAAAATCTTTGCTACTTTTCAAAGGTTTAGTTTGGGGAAGTTTCGAGGTATTTGGTTATAAGGCATGTAATATTGCGTGAGGACACGCAATCGTTTAGTTTGGGGAATTTTGATATGTGTGAAATACACATATCCGTTTATACCTAAAAAGGCCCAATTAAGCCCAAAACAGACTAAAAATGGCAAAGATATGCTTGTTTTTGTGTTTTGTGTGTGCAGGTACGGATAAGATAAAAATCACAAGAAAATGGTCAAAACCGGGCAAACACGGACACGAGGAACGGAAGAGCACAAAAGAAGTCAGGAAATCAAGCCAAAGTCAAAAAGGTCAAAGCTTCAGTCAACTATGGGTCAACTCAGGTCAAACCACAAAATGACAAAAGTACAAAACTAGTCCCTCAAAATTCCAAAGTTACACAAATGGTCCCTAAGCCTAAATGGGCCAAAACCTATTAAAACCATACCCGGACCCAAAAATCACAACCAATAGTCCAAGCCCAAAACCAAAGCCCAAAACCTAGGCCCATTTTCCTTTTATCTAAGTTAAGGGACCATTCCTGCCATTTTCAAAACCATTTCACCACTTGATTTACATTGCAATTATAATTCAAAAACCACAAGGACTGAAATTGCCATAATCCCAAACTCACACCACCCGTTTTACCCAATTCAGTTAAACTAAAAAAGGGCGCCAAGAACAAACACTATTCACCCATCCCCTACCTTTCACCACACAGTCAAAAACAAAGGGCAATTCTAAATTAAAGGGTGCAATAGTCAATTCAATGGAGATATTACAAGATGGCAGGGAGAAAGTTGTCAAATCATGAGTCCTAATTGGTTAAGCCAAGCAAGAATGACACGTTGGATGTAGGGAAGCACAAGGAATATTGGAATTTGCACTTGACTCACTCTCATAACTAACACAAGGTGTCTCACAACGGATTGCCAAGCTGGCAATCCGTGTGAGTTAGATATGATCCAAGGGTGGAGAATTGTGATCCAATCATTGAGAGAATCCAATGGCAGAGATTAGAAGGAGCGTGGGATGCAAGCAACAGCCTAGAAGTTCTTCAACTGGCTATAAAAATCCCACACCTCTCACACACACATATCTTTTTTTCTTCCTTTTTCACCTAGTTTAGGTTTTAGCTTTTTAATAGCTTTTTGTAATTTACTTTTAAAATAATTTGCAATCTCTTTCAGTAATGTAATCAATCCTTTTGCAGTTAATGAAATCTACTTTTTCCTATTAATCATTTGTGATAAGCTCTTAATTTACTCATAGTGTTTGTGTTATGACTCATAAGCTCTCAATAAGCTCATTTCATCTCTCTAAGTCTCTAAGCTTAGATTGAGCTTAAATCAGTCTTAATTAATACATAAATCCTAAAATCAGCTTAATTACTTTTGTTATTTGGACTTAAAAGCTTTTGGAAGGTGATCTAATCGTGGAAGGGCTCACAAGGACTTAACTGGCTTATCTCTGGTAAGCCAGAGCTGTAGATAAGCTCTAAGAGCCTATAAGCTTCTGTTAAGCTGAAGCGTTTTGTAAGTTTCCTACTTACTTTACTTGTCTTTATTTCCTAGCTTTAAAATTTCTTAGTAGTTTACTATTTGCTTAATCTGCTTAATATCTAACTTATTTATGCTTATTACTGTTAGTTTAAGCTTATTAATCATGTTTCTTAATCTGTTTTTAGCTTTAGCATTCTAGATCTTAGTTTGTCATTTATTTGTCTTAAAAATCATAAAAACCAAAAAATTAGATATCATAGTTGTAGATCTTTGATTCTAGCCTATTCAGTTGTGGATTTATGTTTATTAAGTTAGTTATAAGCTAGTTTTCATCTGGTAATTAGGTCTTGTTAATTAGATTTCAAATTAATAAGCTCATCTAAATCTGTCAAAATTTTAAGGAGTGTTTGGATCAGTCTTGTTTGACCTGTAAAAGTCAAAGGATCTTGGTAATTTTTCTTAAGTAAGCTTTCATATCATGTTTGATTAAGATTAGAGCAAGTTTTAAGGTTTAGTTTGAGCTTAATTTCATTTTGGAGCTTATTTAACTTGGCTATGCACCAGGGGAGCTTTTTCTTCTAATAATTTCTTTGAAATTTTGATCCAAGCTTCATTGAGCTTGGATCTTGCTTGTGTTTGTTTAAAACTCATTTAATAGGAGTGTGTTGTGCATGATTACCACAAAGGTATCCTGCACTTTTGTTTGCTACTTGTCGATTACATCAGCAGTAGTAACATCAGTACTATGCTGAATTTTTAGTATCATTTAGGTAAGTTAATGTAGGATTTAGGATCTAAATTTCAGCTAGCTTATAACTCACATATAGCTTAATATAGTTTAAATCTCATTTTTCATTTTTTAGCTTAATTCTACTTTGCATTAGCTTCTAAAAGTCATTAAAAATCTTTAAAAAATCAAAAACAGTAGTAACTAGTTTTAGGATTTAATCTTAGATTACTAGCTTATAGCTTAGGTTTTTATAACTTGGATACTTATCTTATATGTAGGTTAAATAGTTTTCAAAAGCTTAGGGATTAGTTTAGCTTGTTGTACATTTTAGCTTATAGAGACTTTGAGCCTTTTGAATTGCTTCCTGAGTTTGCTACTTTGTTCATCAATTTCAGTTAGTTCAAAATGATTTTAGTTGTTTAATTATCTTGTTAGAATTAGCTTGTAGACATCTTCAGGAATCTAGGAAAGCTTTTGGTTTTGCATTTGTGCTTATAATGACTTGTGTGCAAGTGATTTATTAGAAACAAGCTTTTAAGCTTTTGAAAGCCCACTTTCTGTGGTCAGAAGCTTCAAAAGCTCTTAGAGCTTATTTTTAAGTTTCAGCCTAAGCTTCTTTTATTAAAAGTGTTCAAAAACTTGTCCTTAACAGCTTTAAGCTCTTGGTTTTCAAAAATAAAAAAAAGTGCAAAAAGGGGTGTTGCCAGACCTTGAACCCGTGACCTTCCACTCAAATGCCCAACGTGTTAACCAACTTGCTTCAATAGCTCATCCATCATCCCTTCCTTTCATTTAATACTTGTACTTGTTTTTCTTTTCCTTTTTCTTAATAAGCCGCAGCTTAAAGTAGCTTATTAGGAGCTTATTTGTTTAGCTAGTAGAGTTTTCTTATTTTTCACTTAAACTTTGTTGCATTTTGGAATTTTCCTAAATTTTTCGTATTTTTCCATTTAGTAGATTATTTTTAATCATTTTTCCAAGGTTTTAATTTTCGAAAATACATTAAAAATATAAATAATTTTCAGAAAAATACAAAAAAATAGTTTTTAGTTTTAGAAAAATTAGTTTTAGTTTTACATTCAGTAAAATCATTTTTACACCTTTTAAATTTTTATTTTCATTTTTAAGTTTTTAATTTTAATTTTAAAAATAGGATTTTAATTTTAAAAATAGTTAAAAATAGTTTTCTGAGTTTTTATGTTATTTTAGACTTTTCTAAGTTTAAAAATCATTTTTCTTAATTTTTAGGACTTAATTTGCTATTTTTTAGGATTTAATTAGATTAAAATAGTTTTTAATTCATAATAAATTCAAAAATAATCAAAAAAATATTTTTCTTTTTCTTAAAATTTTATTTAGTCTTATTTTAGGTTTAGAAATTTTGTTTGCATTTTTAGGAGTTAATTTTAATGTACTTGCTTATTTGTCGCGTTTTATTTGTTCCCGTTAATTATCTTAGTTCATTAATTGCTTTTTAATTGCTTATTTTAATTGTGTTTTTAATTGGTAGTTATAGATAATCAAAAATATCTTTTCTCTCATTCAAATCATAATCCAAACTAAGGCGTGGTTTCAATTTCACAAGTCGTTGGGGAAACGACCCGGGAAAGCATACTTCCCGGTTAAATATACGTATTATATTATATTATATATATATATATATATATATATATATATAAACTTAGGTGAATGTGCTAATTTCAATTACAACCATGGATCAACTTTTGCAAAATTTCTTGCTTTACTTTCCCCCAAAAGTAATGAGATTAGAAGGCGAGATCAGTCCCATGTACTACTTTCCCGTCTCGGCACATCCCAACCTTGCGGCTAAGTGACCAGGCTTTTGACACCCCACAGAGACTAGTATCGGGACTCACGGACCTTCGGTTTCAAAACCCTTGGATTTCCCGTTTATAAAATCACAATTTAAAACGAAATAGTCTTAGTTCAAAAGCATATTTAAATTTAAGAAAGAGAGATTTTCCCTATATTTATTAAATCACATTTATTACACTTAATATAATTATACATCCTTTAAACTAAGGAAATCCTCGACCTTTTAGAAGGCTGCAACATCGGTTGTGAGCCGGCAAGATGCAGTAAACTTTTATTAGTCTCGGATAATTACTATGTGCCTTATTTAGAAGACTGCAACATCGGTTGTGAGCTGGCAAGATGCCGTAAACTTTTATTAGCCCACAGTTTTTATTATTATTATTACATCATCATTTTTTTTGCATTTTATATTACCACGATATATAAAGAAAACTTCTTTTTAGAAAATTTAAGTATAAATTTGAACTAAGACTAAATAAATTAATGTTGTTGACTACATTAATAAAGCTTCAATATCAAAAATTGTTGATTTAAGTTTAATTTTCGAAAATAGCACGTATTATTAGTCCGGTTAGGAGCTTATGGGAGAAAAAGCCACAAATTACACTTATGAGCTTGTAAGATTTCCAAATAATCAATATTTAGCATCTAACTCTTAATTAACTCTATCATTTTTCGTTCTTCGCAAATTTAAAATCTTTAATAAAAAGATTCGCGAATGCTTAGTCTAAAAGTTAAGAAACAAGCTAGAGCTCAACACGCTCGATCGAGTCAAAATTTATTCTTATTCTACCCAGCAGGAAAGTCAACATTGTGATAAAACACTTATTTTATTATTATTATTTTTTTTGAAATTTTTAAAATTTTTCATTTTTTTGGTATTTTGATGGTAAAAACGGGATTATGTGAAAACAACGACTGCAAGCACAATGAAATCGATAGATCCCCCTTATACTAGAGTTGAACATTGTCCTCAATGTTTTAGGAAGGGTCTCTTACGTAAATCTAAAGCCGTTTATTAAGTGTGCACAAAGATAAACGTTAGTCGATAAGATTGGATATTGGATTCCCATAATGAAGCTGAGGATGTTGAAGCTCTAGTGAACGAAGGACAAAACCACGAGCACGAGAGGTTTTCATAATCCTTGGGCAATCTGTACAAACAAAAAAACCACAAAACACGAGAAAGGTAGAGGCGAGCCTCCTCACAACACACTTATTCATTAATAAAACGAGAAGGATAAGCATGGGTTGCCATCCACGAAGCGCTTATTTTTGTTAACCAATCTTGAGCCTGACTCGAATCCCCCATAACTTGACAGTCAAGGAGGAAATAAAAGAGATAGATGAACACACCAAATAGGATTGTTCTCTCCATGAATCACCTTCTGCTTTATGTATGAAAAAAGCTGAAAGCTTTAAAGCCCTCGATGTTTATGAAGAATGAGTATATTTCTTCTTGTGAAGCAAGAACACCGTGAATTTGAAAACTTTGATCTTATTTTCGATGAACATGGAAAGTAAAGAATCAATCACGGGGGAAAAGAGTAGCCAGAAATCTATTGGATTCGAATTCAATGCACATCCACGGATTCGTAAATCATGTTTCTATCTCCGAAGAGAAGAAATCTCAAATCGAATCCGAATCATTTGAGAAAGAATGAAAGGTTCGAAATCCATATGAAGGGTGTATGGGTGGGCAAAAATACTAGCAAATCAACAGGATGACTTCCACCACATCAATGTTGAATCTCCCGATGTCAGGTGATAATCAACATGAAATAATTCGAACTCGGGAGGGAAGTAGATATATCGTCTCCTTTCGAGTCGTAATTATCACTCTCAATACCCGGTGGTATTGAGTCATCCGGACTGGGAAATATATCGATCTCTTCCCTAAGAGAGTTACTATCCTCAACGGGGATAGGAAATGTGGAAAGAGACTCGATGATCGTATTTGGATTAGCATGAAAATCTTCCGGCGAACGGGGAGATGAATTATCGTATAGCAACATCTCCATAAGACTAATATATTCCTCGTGCTCTCTATTAACAATTCTTGGAGGAATTGTTATGAGTTCACCGGCGAACTCATCGAGGAGAGAATCAATATTAGGAGAGGAAGCCATCAAAGTATTACGATTGGGTAATGATTCAAGAAGATAAGACTCGGTATCAAAACGATTCATTTTTCGAGTATAATCGAGGTCTTATTATGAACGAAAAACTCACTAAAAATGGATTTCCTTGTCAAGATCAAAAAGAGGGTTCGAATAAGTTTTAAAACTCATTTCGTGAATAACCTCCTCATGACTTGACTCATCATCACTAGAGGTAGAATCGTCGAAGAGAGGATTGGAAAATGTTGAGAAATTTGTCATTTGAGAATCATCGCAATCGGGGACATCACACTCACATTCATCCTCGGACTCTCTTGGGTTTTGGACAAGGTTCTCAACACTAGACTTTATGAATTCGTCCGATTCCGTTTCTGGAGTTGTGTCAAGATGTTTGTCCACCATGATAAGAGAGTCCGTTTTTGGTGAATCGGGTGTGATTGCGGTAGAACATGTCATGAGATATTCTTGTGTTGCAAAAGAATATTCATCGTCGTCATCATCATAAGATGAGGTAGGCAAATTCCAACTTGGAGTATTAATATATTCTGCCAACTCCTCGTTTATACTTTGTAAATCTTGAAGAAGTTTGCTAAGCAATTCTTGTACCTCCTCGGATTGAGCATGCTTAATTTTAATAAATTTATCTTAAGCTTGCATTAAAACCTTCGGTGTTTCTCTAAAAGATATACGATTAAATTTCTTTAAAAAGGTTTCAATAGAAATCATTAAGTCATCTTTAGCTTGCAAAATTTTCTCACTTGTTTCTTGAGGAGGTTGATGAATGACGGGAAATTGCGGGGGTTGAATTTGGTCAAAACTGGAAGAATTGGAATCGTGAAAATTTTGATTCATCGGTTGACATTCAAAAGTCGCATGAGGGCCCTCGCAATTTTCACAACAAAGACGTTGTTGTTGAAAACTTGGTAAAGTTTATGGGAACTCATCATAGTTTTGATTGTAGCATGGTTCCGGGTTTGGAACTTGCGGTGTATAATAGTGACCATAACGAGCATCGTTCTCGCAAAAATCACACAAGATTGGTTCATAGTGTGTGGGGTAGTCGGAAAAATTTTGAGAATCGTCGAAAGAATTCGGATTTGGATCATAAGCAAATGAATTTCCAGCTCCAGAATTGCATGTCGGACAAAATTCATTTTGAAGTTTATCTCCACACCTTTCGCAATTACATTGTTGACAAACGATATCGGACCCCCACACCAAAAACATTCACGTGGCTCAAATGTCGACATTAGAATTAAACAAATAGAGGATAAGAAAATAAATTAAATGTCAAAGAGGTTAAAGGAGATTATTTTTGGTTTTTTTGATTTTTAAACAACATATTTTATTAAAGGACAAAATGAGATTCGAATAACTTAAACCGATAATCAACTTGCTTCTCGGTAGCTCTTTAAAAAGAAAAACGCACAAAGGAGCGGAGGAGTAGGAAAGCGCGAAGCTATTAAAAACCTTTCTCCTTTAGGGTCGTAGTTCCTCGGAACAACCCGCCTTATACCCCTCTTAGAGTTTGTTTAACTTTCAAAGGTGAACCGTACCTCGCGAGTGACACAAAAGGTAAGTTTTTGATCTTTTGTTCGGGAACTTATTAATGATAATACTTCAATTGAAAGTATTATATTGATGGTGAATTTTATTTCTTTTTATGGACAATGTTTTTAAATTTTTGGTTTTTTTGATTTTTTTTTATATTATATATATACTAATAAAAGAAAAATCTTTTTGTATTTTTTTTATTTGAAAATAAGCAAAATAACTTCTCACGGAAGGATCTTCAAGCACTAATTGTCAAACGCAACGACAATCGTATACAATCCTCCCCGGCAGCGGCGCCAAAAATTGATTGGTTTGAAACTACCCTTTTATAAATGTAATATATAAATAAATATATAAAATACTTATAATAAGGAAAGTCAAAAATCTCTCAATGTAGTAAACCGGAAGTATGATTCCCGGGTCGTTATCCCCAACGAGGAAGTCAATTTGAAAGTCGAGAGTGTGTGTTCGTTTGATAATCAATGTTGATGGAACAAGATCTTAAATTGGTTTTTTCTAAACTAATGGAAAATTATGGAAAAACACTTTAAAAACAATTAAGGTCAAAACTATTTTAAGTAAAAAAGCAAAACTGGGTTCTTAAAACGCGACTAAAAACTAACTAAGGAAATCTCTTTTAACCTTAAAAAAATGATCTTTTTTGTTTCTCTCTCTAGAAACTAGCCAAGTCCAAGAATCGACCCCGTGTTATGATATATGATATACCACAATTAGGGCTTAAAAACATTAAAAATGTGAACGGGATTCAATCACGCTCTTTAAAAAATCAAATTTTGCAATTTTAACTCTGTGAAAGCAAATCTAATTTTCCTAAGTCCTAAATGTTAAAAGAAAATTTTCTAAAAAAGAATTATATTTTTTTAACTTTTTTATATTTTTTTGATGAATTAAAAACGATTTTAATGAAATTAAATGTTTAAAAATACTAAACTAATTATAAAAATTCTAAAAAAATAGCAAAAGTAGCTTGAACAAAGCTTATCCTAAGAAAAATAGGCTGGGTAACACAGCTTATCAAATAAGTTGTAAAATAAGCTAAAACAGCTTATTAACCAAAAGGGCTAAAACATGTATAAGTAATTAATTATGCAAGATAAAATCGAAAAAGACCCCAGGGCGAGTGGTAGTGTGTGTGTTGTGTAAAAACGTTTGGTGAGTAGGGTAGAGGTCCTGGGTTCGAGCCCTGCTCACCTGGGGCTTCCCCTAATCCCAAATGTTTTTTCAAATGCCATTTTTTTTAACTTTTTAAAGGGCTTAAAAATAAGCAACTTTTACAAAAACACCTTTTTTATAAACCACAAATAAGCACAAAATAAGCCCTAAAAGGTGACAGATTAAGCTTAACTACACTAAGTGATAAAATGCTAACTGTTTTACTTTTTTTTTAAACTGAATAAGCAAATGTAACTATAAAATAAGCTAAGACAGGTAATAAGCTATACCTAAAAAGCAAGTTTGAACAAAAATAAGCAACTACAATAAGCTAGAATGACAGTTTACTTAAAAAGCTATAAAACTTAAGGTTTTTAAGCTAAAAAGCAAATAAGCTCAAATAAGCTCTAAACTAAAGGAAATAAGCTAAAGTGACTTTAAACTGACCTAATAAGCTATACTAAACCTAGAATAAGCAAATGCAATAAGCTAATAAGCCAAAATAAGCAAATTAGCTTTTTGGCCAAAACTGATAAGCAAACAGCCAAAAGGGAACTTTTTTAGCTTAAAAATAAGCTAGAAAACAGATTCTTATGGCTTAGTGGCTTATACCACTAAAAAGCTTGGCCAAAAAGCTACAATAAGCAACAAAGAAAAATCTGTTTGAAATTCAAATAAGCACTTGAAAAGCTTCATGAAAAAGGTAGTTCACACAAATTCAACACTTAGACAAAGTTTTGCAATTTTCACAAAACACCACTTTTGAGCTTAAAATAAGCACTTAAACAGATCCTTATGACTATATAACCTACAAACAGATTAAATTTTGACCTCAAAGAACAAGAATCAACAATCAAAAAAGAGTTTGAAATTCAGAAAAAGCCACAACAAGCAATTGAAAAAGCATTTTCTCAAATTTTTCAATACTTAACAAATTTTTTACATATTTGGCAAAAATGCAAAACAACAAGGCATGCTATAAAGCTTATGGTTTCTAACTTGTTTTAACACTTGCACAAACACAAAAACATCACAAAATGCTGAATAAGCAAAAGCACAATCAAATAAGCAAATAAAATGAGCTACAAGCTAACAAATTCAAACCACAAACTCTTAAAACCTTGAAAATAAGATTTAACACTTAAAAACCTAAACAAACTAAATCTTAAGACTAATCTAAGCTAAACTAAACTGACCCAACTTTTTGACCCATTTTGACCTTCAAAATCAGTTAAACCAAACACCCCTTTAAACACTTAAATCCAATTTTAAACTTGATTTAGACTGATTTAAGCCACAAATTACCAAGACCAGATGTTAAATAAGCTATACTAACAATATTAAGCAAATTCAAACTACTAATAAGCAATCAAATAAGCTAAAACAGATTGTGCTAGTAATTAAGGTATTTAAGACAGAATATAAGAAAATTCAAACAAATGATTTCTAAACTAAAAGCAGGCATACATAAACATCAAATAACATAAACAAGCAGCAATAAGCAAGAGATAAGCACTAATAAGCAATGCTACAGTAAAAGCTTGAAAATGAAAGAAAATGGAACTTACAAAGGCCCTTGCTCAAAACAGGGCAATCAAGCTTATTAATAAGCTAATCTACAAGCTCTAGCTTGTCAAAAGACAAGCTAGTATTGTCCATAAGCCCATCCAAATTTGGCTTATCATCCATTAAGCTGTGGTATTTGAGGGTGATTATTTTTTTGTAAAATTTTCTTAAATACTTTATATTTAAATGAAAACAGATTAATAATATGCTTAAATAAGAGCTTAAAGCAGTTTGTGAAATGCTTTTAACAATAGAAATTCAAAGATAACTTAAAAACTCAAATTCTCATTAAAGATTAAAAAGTTTACAAGGCTTGGAAATTGAAAGGCAATAATTTAAATGACCTAAAAATAAGCTGAAAATTACACTAGGTGAAAAACTTAAGTAAAAACTAACTGCCCCAAGGGCTTACAAATGAGCCTATTTATAACAAGCCAAAGAAGATTCTAGGACTTGTGCTTTCTTTGTGAGAGCTCCTGCGGGTGTGTTTGTTGTGTGAGTAGCATCAAAAAGCAATCTTGGTTATCCAAAATGAGTAGTCCCCAAGTCTTATGATCTTAGCCATTGATCTCTTGTCTTGTTCCTTGGACGAATGAGCTTGCAAGGGATTGCCAATGTGGATTTTGGTGGGATAAGGTGTGTAAAGGTATGGGTAGACAAAGGGAGAAGAAAGGGGAACAATGTTGGTCTGTCATTTTGGCGGGTAGTGGAGACAAGACATAACTCAGGGAGATAATGAACAGTTGTTGGCGTAATTTTTTTGAAGTTTGGAAAAAGGAAAGAATGGTCCCTGAGAGTTTATTGATGTATGGCATTCATTGTCCTTGAGGTTTGAAAATTTGGCCCTTGAAGTTTTATATATGTTTGAACCGTTAGTCCTTAAAGGGCTAACTGTGTTAAACTTAAAAAGGGTTTGGGGTTAACGAGAGTTATAAGGTTATATGGGTTTGGTTTGGGCTCATTGTTGGGCCGGGAATTATAAAAGAAAGGGACTTGGACTTTTATAAGTCTTTAAGGTTTGTAATATGTAAGTGGGCTGATCCGGGTCCACTAGGTGGGTACGGGTGGGCCTACTTTTGACAATTTAGGTTTTCGGGTTCGGGTTTCGATGCTTTTTCCAATGCCACTTCCCGGGGTTGACTTTGACTTTGACTTTTTTGTTGACTTTGACTTGGTCTTTTTGACTTCTCACGGTCTTTCCGTTCTTGTGCTCGGTTTGTCGTTTTGGCTTCGATTTTTGTTCTTTTCTCAGATATCCGTTACCTGCATAATACAAATGCAAAACATACAAATACAATATATTTTTGGTACGTTTTTTGTTATTTAAGTCCTTTTTTAGTGGTCAAAGGTATGTATAATTAAACACATACCAAGACCTCACCTCAAGCAAGCCTTTAGCAACCCAATCTCAATCACACAAGCAAATGCAATGAGGCCCAAACACAACCTAGTCCAGTTAATGTCTCATTTTAATCATTCACTTCCAAAACAATTTTCATGTTTGATGCATAGAGTTTAGACGCGTTGTACAAGTACCCAAAACAGTTTAGTGGTGTGATGGTTGACGACATAATCCGTAATCATATCAATCCGATATATCAACGGTACATACTTATACTATTTAATTAAAATAGATATGTAATATAAGTAAATATTTATAATAAATAATTATAAATATTTTTCGACAAGCGCATTCGGTAACCTTAGTTACCTTAAAATAATCATCTTTTGATTGAAAACGACACGTTTAATCATAATAAACTCATTAGGAAAGTTTCGAGAAAAATTATATTTTTCGTCTTTTAGTGAATTAATTAAATAAATAAAATAATAAAATAATATTTTATTATTAAAAATCAAAATCACGTTTTAATTAAAAAATTTTAAGTATAAACTTTTTACGAAATTTCGACATGGCCCGTACGCTTATACAACGTTTTCCAAGGTTTCAAACCTTAATTTCAAACTCTTTTCTCAATTTCGACACTTTTCAGACAAAATTTCAAAATCTCAATCTTTAATGTCTACTAAAACGTTTTCCCCAAAATAACGATCAATATCACTTCGTAAATATATTTCGCTTTCAAAAAGTCCACCAAAACTCCAAAAATGACCAAATATCACTTATTGGGCTTTAAGGCCCAATAAGGGTCCATTATAGTATTTATAAGTCCAAGATACGATCCAAGCCCAAAACCAAGGCCCAACAACATATATAAGCTCATACTAATATGTAGAAAATAATACGGTCCACAATAAGCCCCTCCATTAAGCCGCGACTTAAATGGGCTTATTGGGCCGCAAGCCAATAAGCTCCAAAATACATATATTAAGCTTTAAGACAAACTAATAAGCTACGTATCACATTTGGTTACTACCAAAAGCCTCAAAAATAGTCCACAAACATACGGCATAACACAAAATAATCAAAAATCACTTCTCTAGTGTTTTTGATATGGGACGTGGCATATAAGCCCAAAATAAGCCATCAAAAGCTAAAACAAATAGCCCACCAATAAGCTATACAAGCTATTATTCAAAATAAGCTATCTAGACACATATGTTATTCAACCATCACGACCACATAATCATAACTAGAAAAACCCTCTTTTTTCTTTTTATTTTACACGAACCAAACACCCCTTTTTTTATTCGTTTCGCTTCCAAAAATCGATTTTCACAACGATCAACTTGTACAACTAACATCTATGCATCAAAATAAACCCAAAAGGACAAACGAAATTTAAATTTGAAAGCTTACAAAAAAATCTTCAAATTTGTAGATTTTGACACGAACCGGACAACCCAAACGTTGTTTAAATGAATAGCCAAACACCCTTATCAACCTGGAATAACACGCTCTTGTTCAAAGTTGGAAAAACTATGGTGGTTTATGGTGGTGTAGGGGCGGATGAACCAAAACACACATACAAGTGTGTTTATTTTTTTGAAATGAAATGAAAATGAATGGAAACCTCCTAGTAAAAGGAATATAAGTGTACCAAGGTTAGACAAAGGAGCTAAAATCATGCCTCCTTGTCTCTCCCTTGTTTTGAACCGTGTAAGGCATCCTAGGGGTGTTGGGTTCTTCTTTTCGTGCCGGGATCACTTAAATACTCATAAAACTCAACCGTAAAATACTCCCAAAGTTAAATAGCATTTTTATTCACTTTAAAAATACGTTTCCAATAACTTAGAGTATTTACTTTCCATGTTTCCACTTTATACCCATCAAAAAGCTCATTTGGACATTAACGGACGTGTCAGACTCGTTTTTTAGCATTTCTCGAAAATTCACGGGTCAACCACCCGGAATACAAATAACACAATAATAACTTCTATAAAGGATTATTATTCATAATAAACCATAATTCATCACAATACTCATAAAATCACCACCGTCAACATGGTATAATATCTGAATAAACTGACAGAAGTCAAATAGTCAAAGGACTATAAATGAAATATTCAGAACACAAAAAGGGAAAGGGTTACATTCTACCCCCCTTAAAAGAATTTCAACCCCGAAATTCAGCTACTAACATCACTAAGCAAATGCGGGTACTTCAATTTCGTTTGATCTTCACGTTCCTACGTGAATTCAGGACCACGTTTTGAATTCCATCGTACCTTAACAATGGCAATTCTACTCCGTTTCAACTTCTTAAACTCTCTCTCTAAAATTTCCACAAGTTCTTCCACAAAATTTAACTTATCATCAACCCGAATCTTATCTAAGGGTACTTGCAGTGTTGGATCAACCAAACACTTCTTAAAGTTTGACACGTGAAACGTGTGATGAACACCATTCACTCCTCAGGCAAATCTAATCAGTAAGCTACCGAGCCTACTTTCTTAATAATCTCAAAAGGTCTAACAAATCTAGGTGCTAACTTCCCTTTCTTCCTAAAGCGTACAACACCTTTCCAAGGCGACACTTTGAGCAAGACATAGTCACCTACACTAAACTTTAGAGGTTTCCTCCTCCTATCAGCATAACTTTTATGACGATCACGCGCAGTCTTAAGTCTATCCTTAATATGCTTAATCTTTTCAGTGGTTTCTTGAACCAACTCAGGTCCTATCAAATGACCCTCTCTAACCTCGGCCCACATAATCGGGGAATGACACTTTCTACCATACAAAGCCTTAAACGGTGCACACCTCACACTAGAATGATAACTATTATTATACGAAAACTCAATCAACAGAAGATGAACATCCCAACTTCCTCCAAAGTCTAGTACACACGCTCTAAGCATGTCTTCTAGAGTCTAAATAGTATGCTCACTCTGACCATCGGTCTGAGGGTGGCAAGCCGTACTCATGTCTAATCGGGTTCCCAATGCCTCTTGCATCGACTGCCAAAACCTTGATGTGAAACGACTATCACGATCCGATATAATCAAGATTGGCACACCATGTCTAGCAACTATCTCATTCAAATACAACCTAGCCAACCTATCCATCTTATAATCCTTACGCATAGGTAGAAAATGAGCAGACTTAGTCAACCGGTCCATAATAACCCAGATTGTGTCATGCCCACTACTAGTCCTAGGCAACTTAGTTACAAAATCCATAGCTATTTCTTCCTATTTCTATTTGGGAATCTCAGGTTGTTGGAGCAAGCCAGATGGCCTTTGATGCTCAGCCTTAACCTTCAAACAAGTCAAACACTTACTAACATACACAACTATATCCTTCTTCATTCTAGGCCACCAATACCTATCTCTAAGGTCATAATACATCTTATTAGCTCCTGGATGTACATAGTACTTTGACTTATGGGCTTCATCCATTATCAGGGTTCTCACATCGCCCTTCAAAGGAACCATATTCGATCCAGGTAATACAACGCTCCATCGTTCCTAAGCTCAATCATCTCATCTAAACCTTTTTGCAATCCTGCAGACTCATCCACAGCCTCCTTCTGAGCCGCCAGTATCCTATCCTTGATACTTGACTGAAGGGTCATATTCATAGCTCTAACTCTCCTAGGCTTTAATCTTTCCTTTCTACTTAGGGCATCAAACACCACATTTTTTTTACCTGGATGGTAACGAATCTCACAGTCATAATCACTAAACAACTCTATCCAGCGACGCTATCGCATATTCAAATCCTTCTGACTAAAGATATGTTGAAGACTCTTATGGTCCGTATAGATAACACTCTTTGTCCCATACAGATAATGTCTCCAGATCTTAAGCGTAAACACAACCGTACCCAATTCTAAATCATGGGTCGTATAATTATTCTCATGAATTTTCAATTGCCTAGATGCATAAGCTATCACTTTGCCTCTTTGCATTAACACACAGCCTAGTCCTATCTCGGACGCATCACAATATACTACGAAATCCTCTGGTCTATAGGGGAGAGCTAGAACATGCGCATTACACAACTTATCCTTCAAAGTTTGAAATGCTAATTCCTGTTCCTCACCCCAATCAAAAATCTTACTCTTCTGAGTCAAGATAGTAAGAGACTTAGCTATCTTAGAAAAGTTCTCAATGAACTTACGGTAATATCCAGCCAAACTTAAGAATGAACGTACCTCAGATGGAGTTCTAGGGGCTTTCCAATTCTTAACAGCTTCAATCTTACTAGGGTCTACATGGATTCCATTTCCATTTATCACATGCCCAAGAAACTGCACTTCTCTTAGCCAGAATTCACACTTAGAAAACTTAGCATACAGTTTCTCCTTCTTGAGAAATTCCAGGACCAACCTTAAGTGTTCTACATGCTCCTCTTGAGTCTTAGAGTAGATTCGGATATCGTCTATAAATACTATCACAAACTTATCAAGATAAGGTCTACAAATAACTCTGTTCATCAAATCTATTTATATCGCTGTGTTCTAGTCAGACCAAAGGGCAATACTGTGAACTTGAATCATGTCAATAACGAGTGTACGAAATGTAGTCTTTGGTATGTCATCATCATGCCTCTCAGCTTAATGGTATCCAAATACTAAGATCTATCTTATGAGACAGAAAAATTGCGACCCTTGCAGTTGGTCAAATAGATCATCTATTCTAGGAAGCGGATAACGATTCTTAACAGTCAACTTGTTTAACTCTCTATAATCAATACACATCCTAAAAGAACCATCCTTCTTCTTCATAAACAATATTGGCGCTCCCCAAGGTGATGAGCTTGATCGAATGAAACCTTTGTCTTGGAGTTCCTTAAGTTGTCTCGACAACTCCTCCAATTCAGAAGGTGCCAATCGATAAGGAGACTTTGCAACCGGCGTTGCTCCAGGGATTAACTCAATCCGAAACTCAATTTCCCGGAGAGGTGGCAATCCTGATAAATCATCCGGAAATACCTCAGGAAAATCTTTAACCACTATAATCTCTTTTTGTTCCTTATCTCTATCCTTAGTACTCATCAAAAGTCTCGCTTTCTCTTCCGGTCTCTATCCTAATACTCTAAGCACCCATCAAGTAGTGGTATCCTTACTACTTTCTCATGACAAACTACTTCAACCTTATGGTTAGACAACCCATCCATACCTATAATCACATCAAAACTCCCATGTCCGAATGGTATCAAATCGATGTCAAAGACATGACCCTCGATTTCTAGTCTACAACCCTTAATAACCTTATCAATCTCTACTAGCTGCCCGCTAGCTATTTCAATCTCATACCTGAAACCTAATTCACTGGGTTCTATGCCTAACAAGGGTATAAAAGTAGTGGAAACAAAACTATAGTCAGCAACAGAGTCAAACAAGGTAGTGGCAAAATGATCGTTTAAAGTAAATGTACCCGTCACAATGTTCGTGTCCTGGCGAGCTTCCTCTGCTCCCAACATGAATGCCCTACCCCTATCTTGGTTCCTTTGGTTTCCACGACCCTGACCCTCATTATTAGTAACAACTTGGTTTGGACGGGTTTTCTCCTGGTCCTTGTGCCCTATTCCATCTAGGACAAGCTGGCCTGACATGGTCGGTTCTACCACACTCATAACATGCCCTAACAATTAGATTTCTAGCATTTGTAGGATTCACATTCCTAGGCACGCCTCTACAATCCTTTTGCTAAATGACTCGGGCAATTACAATTGAAACATGTGCGACAAGGTCTGACGGGTGCATGGTAAGAGTTGCAGGTGGTACACTTGGGCCAAGCACCCACATTCTCTCTTCTTACAGGGTTTGCGGTAGTAGCAAAAGCATTACCAGTTCTAGTCCTCTTATTATCATCCCTACCATTCTTCTCCTTACTAGGTTCCCCTACATTTCCTCTTTTCTCAACCTTCTTAATTGATCCATTCCTAACAGCCTCATCGGTCAGTGCACTAGAAATCTGCACCACCTTCTGCATAGTTTTTGGCTCCGTTGCTGCCACCATCCCTCGGGTCTGTGGAGCAAGGCCATACACATACCTCTTAATCTTTCTACTCTCAGGAGTTACTAAATAAGGTACTAACCTCGCCAACTCATGAAACCTATCAGTATACGCAGCATGGCCAGCCCCGACCATGGCGTGATTCCACAACTCAGTTTCTAACTTTTGCATCTCATGACTAGGACAAAACTTTTCTATCATTATAAACTTAAAGTCAATCCATGACATACTAACAGCAACTTCCCAGCTTAACGTGTGGATCTGAGAATTCCACCACGATAAAGCCTTACCCACAAATGAACCCGCACTCTATTTCACTTTTTGGTTAACACTACAACCACTCATATCTTGCACATTTTCCATCTTCTCAATCCACCTAGTAAGAACTACATCACCTCCTTTACCATCATATTCCTTAGGGTTACAGGCTAAGAACTCCTTATATGAACAACCTACCCGGTTGCTATTCACTATCACATTCCCAACATTCTCCTGAACATTCTCATTAACCACATTACCATTTTGATTTCCAACATTTACTTGGTTATCAACCTGAGCTAGCATAGTGGGTAAGAGGTTTCGCAAGTACTAGGCAATGATCGTCGAGAAGTCGGGTGCTCCTCCCTCACCCCCATTAACTCCTTCTACATTCCCATTGGCTCCCTCTACACCATTATTAGCTCCTATTCCTTGGTCATTCCTTTGACCATTCAAATCACCAACACACTCATCATTACCTTCAAGAATATTATTCTTATTTGAGAATTTAGTTAAAAGTGAATTTTAGCTTTGAGTTGTACTTTTATGTTGTATGAGCAAAGTTTACATATGTTGTTAGTTTGCTCGTGTTTGGTTTTTCGGAAATAACACATTTACCAATTGCATTGCAATGTAAATTGCTTGAATATTTCGGACGAAACATCCAAGTCGTCAATCCTAATTTATTGTGTATTTTATGCATGTATTAAATATATTAGTATAATATTTGGAACACAACCATTGGAGAAGTAGACTCAATATGGCATCATCAACACAAGTGTGAGTTATGATCCGATGCATATTCTTTTCATCTAGAAAATGATGTAATGATTTTCATATCAATCAAGTGTGATTGAGTTATGTAGATCCAAGATGATATATTTTGATATAATCTTGAAACTAAACAAATGTGAATCTGATTTCATGTTCATACATGAAAACTTGTCAATTAAATTCAATAAAGATATCAATCATAATTTGAATAATGAATTGATATATTCTCGTAATCTTTCTTGACCCTCACTAACACTCATTTAAAAGAAAATAAATAAATATTTAAATAGTGTGTCCCATTAATCCCAAGATTAGTGTAATTGTGAGAGTGGATGAATAATGATAAGATAATTTCTATTTCAAGATTGTCGTTAAATTTTACTTGTCGAAAAACTATTTGTGTTATGTAATAATAAGCATAGTTTTAACATTTATGAGTATATAAATAGTTTTCTAACCATTTTTATACAACACACATCTTTTGTAAAATACTATATGTTTAAAAAAATAATATAATTATGTATGTATGTTAGAACCATGCAAGCACACACATTTTCTTTTTCTTAATTACTATTGTATTAATACAATATTTTCTTTTGTTTAACCAACCCAAGGTCAAACAAAGCAAGTAGTTGAAAATATTTTAAACATGTGTGTTTGAAATTTGGATTAAAATCGTTAGAAATAATAGTGAGTATTTTTTGAACACATTTAATAATATACTTGACAAGTTTTTGAACTCTTATTCCGAGTATATCTCATACTCGAAAAGATATACAAGATGTGTTAGTACACTTATAAATTAATGTGATCTAATGCCTAATATGCAGAAGCAAATACATTTGCAACTTAGTACAAGAAAAATCGAGCATAAGTTCTAGTTACCTTATTCCGAAAAATTAGCAACAAAATGAATATTTACAATGACATTGCTTGATATTCAATAGCTAATTTTAAATAGGAACGATCATTAAATATTTTCTATAAGCAAAATTAAATACACAAAGAAGTCACATAATCATTAATAGCATAAACCATAAAAGTACTTGCCGGACGTTTTTTGTTGTATTAGATACAACAATGTATACTTAGCTCGGTTTTGTTTGAAAACGAATTAGTTTCTTCCCCATTTCAAAAACTAACCAATTTTAATATTTTTGAAAAGTTAATTATGTCATTTTTCAAAGATATACCGACTAGAAATGTCCGACTCGAAAGGGAAAGATAAAATACAAGTTTTACGTTAAAACGAGACTTAACGTTTTGGACAATAAGTGGTATTTTGCCTTTCTGACTTACTTAATTTTGAGATAAATATTTGAAAATATTTTTATATGAAAGTAGACTCAATTATCTTCAAAATGACGGGTGGCATGACTTCTATGGACTTACGGTTGATTTTATATGAACTTTCAAAGTTTCTGAAAATCTGCCAAATCAGACAGGTGGTCCCCTTAAATATAAGGGGGCCGGCACCCTAATTAAGGGGACCGGCCATTGGAGATAAGGGGGCCGACACCTGACACAGATTTGCCATTTTTGTACAAAATCATTTGGTGACTTAACGAAAATATGTAGAACCTACTGAGTTTGATACCGAACATAAAACACTTATTTTAAGCATCATTTTTACTTCGCGCTAGTATACTAAGTGTATTTAACAACAAAACTAATACAAGTTAAGCAACAAAAAACTTTTCATATTTAATCCCTATTCATGGGTAATTTGATACATGGATCGTGCTCCATTTTTAAAACCATTTGTTTTAAAAATAAGAGTGACGTGGCTCCTGATACCAATTGTGGAAATCATAGATTACCAATTGTGGAAATCGTAGAGGGGGGGGGGGGGTGAATACGTTTCCATTTAAAAACTTAAAATATTTCGTATCAAATTATCCATCAAGTTAGATGCAATATGATATGTGTGAATAATACATCTATATCCACTAGAACATGTCATAGCAATATAAGCACAATCACAATGTTAACTTCTATCTATGACACAATCATCATCCAAACAATATAAGCAACAATCAACGCACATATAGATCTAATGCAAATATAAATGTAAGGCGATAAGGTAAATAAAGATGTAAAGCGAAAAGTAAAAGAAAGTGCAAACCGGACGCGATGATTTATAGTGGTTCGGTCACGAAGCACCTCTTCGCCCTACTCCACTCCCCGAGTACCCAACTCGAGAGTTACTTCACTAGTTAAGAGTTTATGGATCAGGGGTAACGTTCCTACCCGTTTATGGTGAGATATGCATTGGATCGGGGGACACATTCCGTCCTAGTTATGGTTGTTTGTGCGTTTGCATGTTAGCCTGTATAATTGCTAGCTTAACTGTCCTGCCATGTTTTGTTTTATTAATCACAGTAATTGATTTAAATCTTGTATTGGTGTCGTAAAACCTATGACTCTCACCAACCTTTGTGTTGACGTTTTTAAGCATCATTTTTAGGTGAGTATCGTGATGATAAGAAGGATGTTAGGAAGAGTGGCTAGAGAGACCTTAGGCATTGGTTGTGGAGTTATCCTTTCTAGTATTTTCATTTATGACATTTGTTTTACTTGATACAATGTTTTGTTGAGGAATGTTAGTATTTGGATATTTTTTGTTCGTGAACTGACATTACTCTTAGTAATGCAAGACTCCGTTTATCATGTGTTGGGTTTTATTTATTTTTATTTAAAAAAAAAAAACATTGGGGTCATGACACTGTGTCTATTTGGTTATTTCCTTCATTTAGATTTCTCTATAGTAGACACCATTGTGTTGTGATGATATCCATTCTTGTTACGCCTCGCGTTTTCGTCTTGGCGGGGTGTGACAGATTTGGTATCAGAGCCTTTGGTTATAAAGAAGTAGGTGGTTGAGCCTAAACTATAACCTAGGGGTCCTTCATGTAGATGCATTTAGGGCTTAAGTGTTTGATGTTATAACTGCTATGCTTCCCCTTTATTTTTGCATAGCTTATATATCTAGTATTTTGCTAAGTTGCATTGAGTTATTTGCCTACCCTTATCTGGTATGATAGTTATTCTTATATTTAGCAATGTTTTTCCGGCTAGAAGTTATTACATCCGGCGGCCAATACACCACTAATTGTTGCTTTGAGTTTTCACCAAATGTTTGAAGCCATGGGCCTTGGAAGATGCCTAAGCAAGGTACCTTCTCGATCTTACTACTTTGTCCATGAACTACCTATATAGTTGTTTTTATAGAAAATATTCATTTTTATATGTCTATTATGCAGGCCAAATTTGGGATAGGGAACATGGCAAAAATGTGTGTATCATTTTCACTTACGGCCCCAATAGGGATTGCTATTGGGTATGGAATCTTGAATACATATGACGAAAATAGTCATTTTGCACTCATTCCAGAAGGCGTATTCAATGCAGTGTCTGCCAGGAAACTTATGTATATGTCACTTGTCGATCTTCTTGCCGTGAATTTCATGAAAGCAAAAGTTCAAACAAGCTTAAAGCTGATAGAAGATGACAGATTCGATTTCCACAGGTCCTTGATGATCTCCAGGATCGATTCATGATCAAACAAAGTTCATGACAATAACACCATTCCAAGAATTAATAAACAGGAAACAAGAGATTGGGGTTGGATCCCTTTAAATCTGATATTATATAAATTTGAATAAGGGATAAATGATTTACAGAATCCTATCATTATTTATAGAGTATGAAACGGTGCCTTGAGAAAGGGTATACCGTTTAATAAAAGTAAACGACATAATTATTCTAAACCTACAATTTCCTAACCGTTATATCTTTTCTAACTGTCTAAACCTAATGGGTTTGTTTGGCCTGCGACCCAAACCAGTAAAAGTATGCAGGTATGTTGATTTGCAGCCCAACACAAAGATTAATGGATTATGTTTTTCCAACATATTCCCCCCTAATTTGTTAATCTTTGTGTCTTCAATCTCCTTGTTCTTGATGCCTTGATTTTTGGTGTTGATCTCTATATGGCTTTTCGGTTTCTAGTTGAACCAAATTCCAGCAGGGTTAGTGCCGCCATCTTGGTTTCGAAATTTTCGGCCTGACTTCTCATGATGTCTCAAATGATCACGATTTTAAGCGGGTTAACGCCGTCATGGTGGGGTTAGCACAATCGAAAACTGAAACTGCAAGAAATCTCCAACCGATCTACAATTCATAAAACAACCCTCTTTTGATCATTATTCTTGATCTCATTCCTTGTGATGCCTATTCTTTTCTCTTGCAACTGCTTGCTTTCTCTTTCTCCTTGAGACTGTCGTGTCTCTTCTCTTCTCTCTTCAATTCGGCATCTCTTCTTTTCCATGGCTGTTTGAATGATGATTGTCACATGAATTTTTGTGTTGCTTGATCCCTTTGGCTCTGATGCCACTGATAGAAGATGACAGATTCGATTTCCACAGGTCCTTGATGATCTCCAGGATCGATTCATGATCAAACAAAGTTCATGACAATAACACCATTCCAAGAATTAATAAACAGGAAACAAGAGATTGGGGTTGGATCCCTTTAAATCTGATATTATATAAATTTGAATAAGGGATAAATGATTTACAGAATCCTATCATTATTTATAGAGTATTGGTATGAATACGGTGCTGAGAAAGGGCTCTCTTATCTACCTATATACGTTTATTAAAAGAAAACGACATCAATTATTCCTCAAACTACAATTTCACTAACGTGCTTATATCATTTTCTACTGTCTAAAATCAAATGGGTTTGTTTGGCTTGAGTCCGCAGGTACGACATAATTATTCTAAACCTACAATTTCCTAACCGTTATATCTTTTCTAACTGTCTAAACCTAATGGGTTTGTTTGGCTTGCGACCCAAACCAGTAAAAGTATGCAGGTATGTTGATTTGCAGCCCAACACAAAGATTAATGGATTATGTTTTTCCAACAAAAGCTTCAAGTACTAGCATATATCTCTTCTTTTGGGCGTAGGTTGCGTGTCTCTTTTGACCATATGGGCTTGATCATCATATCGGAAGATCTTGTTATAATTTTGAGCTTTAGATGTCTTTGTGCATATGTAACAACTTACAAAAATAGGCTATGGCTCAAGTTTTACAAGTTGAGATCGTAGCCGAAGAGCAAAAGGTTGAGAAAATTGCTGAAGATGGTAGAAATCAATTCGGGTTTAAAGATTATACAATAATACAAGTTATTCTACATGTAATAAGAATGGCAAATGATAACTTGAAAAGTTGAATGTGACGAATGCACTTGATGCTGCAAAGATCCAATCACTAAGAACACAGACTCTTATAAAATTTTCTTTATGTTATACGGAGTAGTTTAATACTCGTAATAAATGTACAAAATGGCATGGTATGCCATTTTCGTGTCGTTTTAGTCATTGTAGAGTAAAGTTTTACCTCAATTCATTGTCAATGGTACGTTATCAAAGTTTTAATATCCGGTTTTTCGATTGACCTGGTTGAGTCAATGGGTCACCGGGTGGCTGTTTCGAGCAGTCAAACCATCGGGTTAAAACCGATTTTATAAAAAAAACTACAATAAATCATGAAATCAAACACATAAAAAACGTGTAAAAACTAATATACCAGCAGAAATGAAACCTTTAAAAATCAATACCAAACACATCATAAGTTCTATCAAACACATGCAACCCAACTGAATACAAGTTTCAAACTTCCAAACGACATTAAATCTAAATTATTTAATTATCTTCTAATAATACTACTAGTATTGCAAACTGAGAATTATGGATTATGATGGAACATTTCAATTTTCAAACTATGTTAACTATGTTAACTGATATGACCAACAATGGAAGCGCGGAACAATCATAAATTGTTCTGTCAGTTGAAACGTTAACGTTATTACAGTTTTAGTTTATACAGAGCATACTACTTTTTCTACTTCATGCAAGTTGTAATTTATGAAGACATTTAGGATGAAACATACAATGCTAAAAAGCTAAAATTATGAAGGTTGTAGTTTCATTTGTTTAATTGTTTAGTAGTTATTAGATTTGATTTCACATTTTCACGATGATCCTAGTGGTCATTTATACAAAAAGAGAGAAACACGGCAAGCCGGTTCGACCCGGTTTGAGTCAAACCGGCGGTTCAATCTGGGTTTTAAGTACTCAAAAACCCGGCTAGTAACGGCCCGGTAACAACATCGGTTCTCATTTCAACCAGTTGAACCGATCGGGTCCAACGGGCTTTAAAACATTATATTCTCTCGTAGAAATTATACTCTTACCTAACATTCCGACCGTTTTACTAGTTCTTCATTGGTAGGAGTTAGGTTAAAAGTGCCTAATCCTCAATATAATCATTTCTGTATCTTGGCTCCGGAAAGCTTGTATATACTAGAAACGTTAACCAAATTAGGTAATATCATTCATCAAGGCACTAAATATTTGACTAATTTGATGCAAAAACCAGTTGACCTATTGCACTGCATGTCTGTATGTGTATGTATATTTATGTTATCACTAGATCATACTTTTAGTCAGATTAGCCGTATATTAGGTGTTATCATTGATCATGGCTTGTTCACAATTTTTTTTAACCGTAACTCTAGAAACACTTTTCGATGGACCGGGTGCATTTAAGATACATTTAGGAAAAATCGATGTTTTTAAAAAAAATTAATACTAAATCGGAAAAATTCATAGGGTTCCGGGAACCCCCTGTTTCCGTCCCTGGGCTTGTTACCTTGGTCTTTGACTAAACTCATGAATTGTTTCAAACATACGTCTAAAATTGATGATTCCAAGAAAATTTGGTAGATGTTTCATTACTTTTGTTTGGCGATAACCAAGTGGATCATCTGTTTGTTACTTAACATGTGCACTCTAGTTTATGGATTTCATTATTGGTATGATTTTGATTGAAGACATATAAAGGATTTAGGATATCATTTCTATTCTTTTTGTTTGGTAAGAAATCTAGGATATAGATATGAGATCGAGTCTCATTAAATGCTACAAATATGAAATAATAAAATATACTTTTAAATATCATATACTAGTAACATGGAACTTGTGGTTGAAATACATAAATATAATTATGTTTATAATAGAAGAAATTTGTGTTGAAAATAAAAGACACAATGGCCCACTACTCCACTAGAATCAGAATGAAAGGTATCTCATTCCACTGGAATGGTTCTATGCATATAGTATGATAGTTTGATTGTCAAATCTTCAACCAAGCAAGTAGAATCATTGTGATAGTCATTACATGATTAAAATACACTCCTACCAAACGCTTCCTAAATATCGGCAATTGTATATATTTCTATTTATATCTATAGTTATATCTATAATGTAATGCATTAGCGGGTGCAAACGGCACCGTTTAGAAGGAAAAAATAAATAATTTGCAAAACACTCTCGTAAATTATGTGAAGTTACGAAAATCCAATACTTTTTACTTCTTACGATTTTTTATATAGCAAACTTTATTTATTAAATATCAAACAAATATCAACGATTTATTACAAGAAAAATACACGACTTAAAAAGGTCTTAAAATTCCTTTGATGGAACTAGTAATGCCGCAAAAGTATTTTGAAGTCATGTAAACGTTTTCTGGAATTTGACTACGTAAATTATAAAGTTTATATAAGTTATGTAGTTAATAGGGTGTTTGAAAAGTAGTGTTACACACCCACTTTTGGTTTAAAGGGTTCAAAGTGTGGAAAATTATAACAAAGATCACAAAACATTTGAGTTTCATATAACCAACCTTCCTTTTAATTTTTTAATCACAACATCTGATTATCACTTCAAATGTGATAACAGGTTTTGAGTTCAGTTACAATACAAGAAAAGAGAAACAAAATTACACCAGAAACCTATAATAATCTTCTCAAAGACTGAGACGAGGAACAACTGAGAGAAATGCAACTTTTATGAGAGAGAAAACAATAAAACCAAACGACTAACTATGGCTGGTAAATAAACTGATTATTTATACTCAGCTAACCCTAAACAACTTTCCACTCTAGCCATTCAACTTCTATCCTTTTACACCTTCAGTCCCCTGCAATATAGAAACCACAACAAAACAAATACAAACTATAATAATAAATTACCTTTTGAACCCTTGTAGTTAGAAACAGATTCCAAACCAAGTCCAAACTTCAAGAGCTAGGCTTATAGTTTTGACATTCCTTATAAACTAGCTCTTGTACAAATCATACAATCCAAGCATGCATATCACAAAACTTATTGTGATCTTGGACACACAAACCTTTAGCGAAAATATCAGCAGACTTTACTTTCACAGTCTTAACCACACATGCAGACTTTTTCTCTCAAGAAGAACAATTCAATTTCAAAGTGTTTAGTTTTTTCATGAAAAACTGAATTTGCTGCAATTTGAATTGCTAAGGTATTATCACGATGTATAGGAACTGGGAGAGAACTTATGATATTAAGCTCAGACAATATCTTTTGAATCCAAATAACTTCACAAGTTACAATATTCATTGCTATATATTGTGCTTCAAGATATTTTAGCGCATCGTTATGTGACTAGTTCACTGACCAAGAAGTTATAGGTTGAAGCCTCAATCAAAACACAATGTGATTTTTTTTAAAACATGAAACATAGTATGATGTTAGGTGTAAGAGTGTTGATATTTAACATCTTTAAAAAAAATACTTTGCATGCGTCAAATCCGTTGTTTACAAATACTTCAAATCATAGGTGTGGATGATAAAAACAGGGAAAATCGAATGGTGATTAACGTTAACCAAACAACTCTGAAGTGATCACGTCAATCTTCTGAAAAGAAAGGACTTTACATGGTTTGAGTTCTGTGTAGCGGTAGATTCAATCCCCGTGGATTAGTCGGTCAAAAGGTCGAAAACCATTGTTAAAAAGAAACGTTTTAAGTTTCATACTTTCTTTTAAAACATGTAAAAGATCCTACTTTTAATTGGCACTTTTTCATACTAGCACATCAACAATAAATGTACATTTTTTAACGTTAAAATGGGACAAAGTGACAAACAAAATATGAAAATGCTGAAATTGAATGTTTTTAGAATTATTGTACCCCTAATAGTCCAATGGATTAGTCAAAATTATGGGCTAAGTTGACTTAGCATACCAAAGTTTTGGGCCCAGTTAGGTTGCTTTTTGACTAAACACACCGAATTATGTAGCAAGGATCGAATAAACCGAAAATCGAAACCAAGCCGAACTGAAATTAATCAAATCGAATTTGTAATCGAATCGAATTTGTCAAAATCAAACCGAAACGAAATAAATATTTTGTTCTCGGTTCGGTTATGGTTTTGGCAATATAAATCGAAAACCGAATTCGTATAAATATAAATTTTTATATATTATATCTATATACTAGTTGCAAGACCCGCCCGATGGGCGGGTAACTTGTGATTATTGTTTTCGTTTTTATAATTAACTAATTTTTTTTTTTAATTTCTTTATTATAGAAACATTTTTTAAAACATTTTGTTTATGTATTGTTTTTTTGTAATAAAGTTTTCAAAAATGATGGTGGTTTTGTAATTTTTGAATTTGTTATTTGTTTTGCTAATTATTGTTTTTTAAGTCCGTATATTATACAAAGATTGTTTTAAGCAAATTATGTATTTGTTTTTTTTAAGATCTTACAACATATGCATATATATATAAAATATAGACATTGACTTTTATTACTTTTCCAATTGAAGATTTAATTGACAAATAGAAGAAACACTAAAATACTAAAAATGTGCTTGTGTTTTACCAAGTTTTTGCAAATGATTCTGTTGTACAATTACGACAGCAAACCCGAAGTTCGATCGCGGAATGCTAGATTGCGAGTTGTATCGAGCACAAGTAGCAAACATGAGAGACTACAAAGAACCGACAAGAATATGCACATGTTATACCCTCGTACAAAACCTTTATTAAATCCCTAATAAAGCTATTACAACGAGGAAGAAGAATGAATAACTAGCATACCCCCTCATCTCTATTTATAGGGATGAGGGGTAAAAAACTTTTCTAAATCAAATAGGAAACTTCTTGCCGTGCAAGGCAAGCTAGACAATCCCTGCAACACCCAAATGTTTGGCGACCCCACTCTTCATACATTGTTGTGTAGACCTTTGATGACAAGAATCAAGGACAGTACCCGTCTTGATCTTCCACCCAGTCTGACATTCCTTTTCTTTCTCCTTTACCAAGCAATCCGTGTTTGTCTTCTCTTCAGGTTGCTTGTCCTTCAACCTTCTTTAAGCCATTGCAGTATCATCGTTACTAACCTAAAAAACCTCAGCTTCACGATCCTCATGAGCTCCCTGCAGTTCCACCTCAAACCAAACATGTTTTTCATTATGTACTTCATGGATTCCTGTTTCAACACCAGGACCAAGTTGTTTGGACCCAACTTTTAATTAAACCTCCATGCTTTTGTACAATATTCCCATCGAGCTTTTCAATGTTTAACCTAGTATTTATACTAGCCATTCTTTTAACCCTTTGTTAACCGTTTAACCTTTTGTGAATTTACCTACATAAAACATGATCTAGCAAAGTAACCTGTTTGTAAAAAACCCTTGCTTATCGATATAACCCTAAGAATAAACCTTCTTAGATATCGATTAAACCAAGAAACCCCGACGCTTTTTGAAGTAACCCTTGTCGTACTTTTACTTTTGCAAAGTAATTTCTTGTAACCTAAGAAACCTTGCAAC
>BQNB010030173.1:0-21510 GCA_026074375.1 Tanacetum coccineum
TTGGCATGTTTTGAAAACATTTAGAACTTCTGCTCGAACTTCATTTACAGCCTTGTATCATTATTGAATGACATTTCTAAGACCGTAAATGCTATCTATTTTCAGATGACATGCCATTATTACCTCTTTTTATATTTTCTCATTTTTTTTAAATTATTTTTTTTCTTTGGTTTTATGAATTTTATATTTTTGTATTTTGTTTTTATAAAAATTTCATAAAAATGAAAAATGTTTTTGGTTTTTATGGTGTTAATATATATACATATTATACAGGATATTTGAATAGGTACCACCACTATTCATCAACTTCATATGCCAATTGTTTGAGAGTCTCCGGCGTAAAACTTCGCATTCCTAGCTTGTTGATAAGAAATTCAATTCTTTCTCTTGCAAGGGCTTTTGTGAAGATGTCCGCCAGTTGATACTCCGTATTGACAAAGTAAAGTTCAATCATCCCATTCTCAACATGCAACTTAAGGCAATCGCGCTTTTGTTATCACAGTACATTGGAATTTTATTGAATCCAAGGCCATAGTCGGTAAGCTGTGATCTCATCCAAAGAATTTGAGCACAACATCCCGACATAGCAATATATTCAGCTTCCGTACTGGATATCGCAACGCTTTTCTGCCTTTTTGATGACCAGCTAACAGATCTATCTCCCAGAAACTGCATACTACCAGATGTGCTATGGCGTGTATCTTGACAACCAGCATGATCCGCATATGCAAATGCTGTTAGTGCAATTGAAGAATCATTTGGATACCATAGTCCTCGATTGACGGTTCCTTTTAGATACCGAAAGATCCTTTTGACCACATGTAAGTGCTTTTCGGTAGGCCGAGCCTGATACCGGGCACACATGCATATAGCAAATTGTAGGTCAGGTCTACTGGCTATGAGATAAAGGAGGGTGCCAATCATACCACGATAGTGTGATGGATCAACGGCTTCCCTTCTTTATCCTCATCCAGTTTGGATTTCTCCACCATGGGAGTATCCACTGGGTCACAAGAATCAAAACAGTATTTCTTTAAAGATTCAAGGGCATATTATGACTGGTTAATAAAGATGCCTCTAGGATTTTGAAAAATCTGTAATCCTAAGAAAAATGAGATTTTTCCCATCATTGACATCTTAAATTTTGAACACATGATTTTAGCAAATAGGTCACAAAGTTCAGGTGTAGATGCAGCAAAAATAATATCATCGACATATACTTTTACCAGAAGTAATTCCTTGCCTTCCTTACGGATGAACAGAGTAGGATCCACTGAGCCTTTGGAGAAGTCTTGGGATATCAGGAACGAAGACAACATGTCATACCACGCGCGTAGAGCTTGTTTCAACACATAAAGAGCTTTCTTTAGCTTGTACACGTGATTGGGGTTATCTGGATCCACAAAACCGTCCGACTGGCTAACATAAACCTCTTCTCGCAAATTACCATTCAGAAACGCAGTCTTGACATCCATTTGGTAGACGACCATGTTCATGTGAGCGGCAAATGCAAAAAAAAATCCTTATAGCATCTAATCTTGCAACCGGAGCAAAAGACTCTTCAAAATCAATTCCCTCTTCTTGACGGTAACCACAAGCCACTAATCGAGCCTTGTTCTTTAGAATACCTCCCAGTTCATCTAGCTTTACTTTGTAGATCCACTTCAAAGTAATAACCATAACTTTATCTGGTCGGGGTACGAGCTCCCATACTTTAAGGCGTTCAAACTCATTGAGCTCTTCTTGCATTTCTTCGATCCAGCAGGATTGAGTCAAAGCATCTTTATATGTCTAGGGTTCAACAGCAGTGAGAAAAGCATCGTAGTAACAGAAAAGAGCCTGCTCATGTAACTGCAGCCTTGTGAAAACTGGTCTATCGAGTTCACCGATTATATTTTTAAGTGGGTGATCCTTAGTCTATTTGCTATTGTGTTCAGAAATTTGGTGATCGGGATGCACAATTGTATGAATAGAATCCGACGATGAAGATTGATCAGAAGGGATTTCTGGAATTGGGATACCAAAGTACGGATCATTACCCATATGTGCAACTTCAATATCATGATTGTCTTCTTCAACATCGTTAGGAATGACGGGAGGTTGAGTTTTGGGTGTTGTTTGAAAGTTACTTGGTGATGGTGCATCTTGGACAACTGTTGTTGAAGAAGGTGATCCTGTTGATACAGCGGGAACTGGAGCAACTACTTCATTAATTTGAGCAATGACTTCAGGGGCTGGGAGATCAACACTTGGTGGAGGAGTAAGTAATTCATCAAACATCGGTTGAAACAATATATCCCAATCAGTTCTTGAGGGTGGTACAAACGGTGTTGAAGGAGGAGGGTTTGGCACGAGTCCTGAACTGATTGTTGCAGGAGTCATTTCATGAAGTGCGGGTCCTGAACTGCTGTGTTCAGAAGCCATTGCAGTCAGCTCATCAAAATCTACATGAATTGTCTCAATGATTCGTCTGGTACGTCGGTTGTAAATTCGAAATGCTTTCTTTGTGGGTGCATAACCAATGAAAATACCAATATCAGCCTTCGGTTGTAACTTACCCAAATTCTCACTATCATTTGTCGGATAGCAGAGTGCACCAAATACATGGAAAAATGATAAGTCGGGAGGTTTGTCATGTAAAAGCTCATATGGTGTTTTTCCATGACGAAGATATACGATGGAACGATTTTGGGTGTAACATGCGGTAGCCACTGCTTCTGCCCATAAGAATAACGGAGCTTTTGCATAAATTAACATTGTGCAGGCAGCTTCAATTAGCGTACAATTGCATCTTCCAACGACACCATTTTGTTGTGGAGAGCGAGAAACATATGTTTCATGAGAGATGCCAACCTTCTCATAATATTCCCGCAATGTTTGATTAACAAACTTAGTTCCATTATCTGTTCTGATGCGTCAGACAGGTGTCTTAAGCCGCACTTGGATCATCTTGAGAAACTTGATTATGAAATCTGGAGCTTCATATTTTGAACTTAAGCATTTAACCCATGTGAATTAAGGTAATCATCAACGATGACGAGGATGTACTTTTTTCCATTAACGCTTGTAACACGCATTGGCCCACAAAGATCCATGTGTAACGGATAAAGTTTTTCTTGATTGGTGTCTTCAGATTTAGGTATGTGGGGTTTCTTCTTGCTTTTACCTATAGCACAAGCAGAACACAGATGGTCCTTTTTGAATTTAAGCTTAGGAAGACCTCGAACAAGACCATGTCTAGATAAATGGTTGATAGTACCAAAGTTCAGATGAGACAAATGTCGGTGCCATAGCCAGGACTTAGTCTTTGAGGCCTTTGACAAGAGACATATCGGAGAGGACGCCATCATATCTCCAAGAGACAAAGTATACAGATTGTTGTCTCGAGATCTAGTCAATAGGTCAACACCTTATAGATTACGTATGAAGCAGGTGTGTTGACGAAAAACAACTTCAAGGTTTAAATCACAGAATTATCCAACGGAGAATAGGTTATCTCCAAGTCCTTCAACGTAGTAAACCATTGAGATCGTAACATTTCCAATATGATAATCACCATATCCCATAATCTTTGCCATGTGATCATTTCCGAATATGACTGTACCCAAAAACTTATTGACAAAATTGGTTAGCTGAGAGCGATCTTCGATCATATGCTTGGAGCAGCCAGAGTCCAAATACCAGAGAACAATTTGGATGACCTGCATTCATCAAGAGAGGAAGATGGAACATCAAAAACTATGGATCCCCAAGATTGACTGTGTTCTTTTTTGTTAGCAGATACAGATTTAAGAACCTTAGATTTGCTAACAGGAACATTAGTTTGAGATTTCTTAGGTTTCCTTGAGTAAACCGAATGTACAGACAGATTAGGTTGTTTCATTTCTAAAAGCAGTTGGGTTTCCTAAGGGGTACTTCAGCATTGTTGGTAATCCTAGTTAAAGGGCAACACGCATTTCCTACTATAAGTAAAGTCCCAACGAGTAGGTCTCCAATGTATCCAATATTTGTAAAACACCTTTCCCGTTGGTTTCCAAACTTTTCCTTTGAACTTTCTAACAGATCTGGATTTTTTTACGAGCAATATCACTTATTGTGATAAAATCAAGAACACACAAATCATGATTATCAGAAAGCATGCAACCATTACACTTAACACATTTAAGTTCAGGATTCGCATTAAGCTTAGAATGTTGTACATGAGCAGTTCCTTTAGGTTGAACAACACAATCTTTATTTTTCCAACTAGATTTAACTTTCCTAGGGTGGGCTTCTACTTTATTCTTCTAAGTACTACTTGGTGTTTGCCGAATCTTATCTTTCTTTGTATTGCCTGAAGGCTGTGATTCGCTAGCACTAGTAGACGGTTTTACTCTTGTAGAAGACAACATAGGTTTGTTAGAAACTAGGTTTGATGTAGAGGCTGTTTTTGTGATTGTGTTTCCTGAGGATGTGACGGGCTCAGTGAATCTAACTCTTTTATTCTTGTTCTTTGGGGTCGTAGCCACTAATTGTTCACCAGAATTGTTGATACTGGGGGAGGTTTTAGTGATGTTTGTAAGCAACTCCTGAATTAGTTTAATATATCTACAGGCAGATTCTAAAGAATGATCTAGAGGATAAATTACTCTAACATGATCAACTAGATCCCTAAGAACTGTAGCTTCTTTCTAAGTGTGCTTAATATAGGCAGAGTAAGCTGTCCTTTTATTCAACAATTTAGGGGTTATTGGTTCCACATCAATCTTAAGCATCTCTGGATCAATAGTGTGTTTCGTAACAACATTATCAACTATAGCTTTTCCTTTAAGTTTCCTTAAGTCATCCTTGAGAGCTATAATTTCCAAAACTTTTTCCTGAAGACTAGCATTTAAATCAAAGATTTCCACAGACTTTAGATTGACTTGATTAATTAAATCATCACATAGTTCTTTTGATCGAATACGTGCTGGTTTAATCGACTATTTTAAATGCTCATTCTCAACAATAAGCTTCGACACCCTATGATCCAATTCAATATTTATTGTTTCAGTCTCTTCTATGTCCTTTTTAATCTTATCCTCATTCATTTTTCCACTTAGAGATTTAATTCTCTCTTTCAACTTCTTTATGACCGTGTCTTTCTCTTGGGACTGAGCTTTTAATTCATTTAATTCAAACAATTGATCAAAACTTGGAGCACTTTGATTTGAAACAGAATTGTCCCTTTGAAAAATTTCCTTTTTCCTGATTAATTTAGAATATCAACTTCTAAAGAGAATGCAATGTTTTTCAAGAGTGGTAAAACTTGAACAGTTTATCGTAAATCTCTTTTCCATAACGAAATCCTTTTGTTGAGAAGCTAGTCAGTAAGTTTGAGACACTCTACCACATTCATGCAACATTTACATAAGCATATCCATAGAAGAATTCACAATCATTTTCATAATTATCCTTCTGCTAATGACTTGTTCCAAAGTCAGTCGGTTTATTCGTTTAAAACTTGGATGCATTTAACCTTCAAATGTTTTTGAACTCTAAATGATGGTTGTTCACAGCCTGTTCCATTTTGATGAATGACATTTTGGACTTCAGAAATTCATCAACCAAATATTGATTAAATAGTGTTAAATAAGTCCTTTCAGAGCTTATTACAAATGGAATTATTCATCCCTATTCACAAGATTTTGTAAGTTCGAACCCCCACAGCCCCTCAGTGAATAGCTGTGGTTGTGGTTCTTAAATCTCTTTGACAACCACATCACAACCAGCAAGAAGGTATTTAAGTTTTCTTCAAACACGTATTAACTCCACGCTTACTTTAGGAAGTTCTTTTGGAAACCTCAACTTTGTATGTCTAACTAGAAAGAGTGGGTTCTGCAGAATTCACAGAATTCTAAGACCAAAAGGCTTGTTCACCAGATAATTCAGTTTGTGGAACAAATTGTTTTTCAAAATCTTGAGAAAGTTGATTAAGGACAACATAATCGACTGGCGTAGTATTAACTTTCTTTTCTAACATCATAGGATCTTGTTGTTTTAAAAGCATTTTTGAATGACTCTCTTCAGCAAGCATTAAGGTCTCTTCGGAGTCAGGAATCACAATAGCATTAGTTTTCTCTATGACATTACCATCATAAAGCTTTGGTTCCAACTGCTGAGCTTTCTTCAGATAGAAATGATTTTGAAAACCTAGAGCTTGTTTAGTGGGTAGATTCATAGAAAAACTAAGGTTTCTCAACAAGTGAACAGTTGGCAGATTATCTCTTTAAAAACATATTATCTAGTTGTTTGATCTTCTTTCTAAAAGCAATCTCTCTAATCGATGTTTCCTAGATTCTATCTTTCTTATATCATTTTTGGAGAAGAGTAACTGTTTGTATTAAAGAATCATTTTCTTTTTAAATGTTCAGAAAGAGTTTGTTTAAGACGATCAATCTCTAAAGATTGTGCACTTGAGTCCTACAACAAACGGGTAATCATTACTCCTTAAATCAACATTTTTGTCCTTCTTTCAAAACTTTAACTGTTCTTTATATCTTTCAAGCTCAGCAGTTAAAGTATCATTGACCTTTTCAGTTGTTCAAGCATAGATAATATCAGTTCATCATGTGTGCAGAAAGTTAAAATTTTGAAATAGCGTCCTGTTAGTGATCAAACACATACTAAGAATAAAGGAATGATATTGCAAGCATTTTTTTATTGCAGTCTCTGAATGAGTCGACAAACAATCCGACGACTGATCTTCATGAAGATACATCGCCGCAACACTTGATAAGCATATTTATTATTCATAGTACATGATTGTGTATCACATCAAGAGCTCTGAACATAATGAGATAAATTCGCCATGAAGCAAATTTGGCAGTTTTTGAGATCATCACAAATCAGAGTCCATATGCATCCAAATCATCAGCTTGAATAAGCAGTCATGTGAGTTAATGACATTGTCTGTGTTAGTTTTTGACCTTTTGGAATACCTAGATCTGGCCCAAAAATGCAAGTATTCCTCTCATGTAAAATTTGACCACGTTGCTTGAGGCTTGAACCAACACCACTTTATCCTTAAGCCAAGCATCATCCTATTTTCCGAACTTTAAAAGTTAGGTTTAATGCCACTGATTGGACATATGGCCCTATCCTTTTGCAAGTTGTAACATATAATAGTTCTTTGTTTCCAGAATTGCTTCCCACTTGTGCTCCTGGAGTGTCTGTCCTTGTAGTACCGCAGGCTAAAGGACATTCTTGTCTCCCCTGAATGGTCGTAATGTTACTATTCCAATTATTAATGGTAGCTTGTTGCCTATGGTTGACGAATTCCGCAACTGATTATATGGTAGTAGGGTAGCGGGAAGTGACAACACAGTCAAGAAAGACATCATGATGTGATTGTTGGCAATCATAGGATCATCACCTTTCTGGAACAAACTGGAACAATTAGACCTGAGTTCTGGTTGGAAAATTTAGATTGTTGGTTTACTGGGAGCACATTCCAGTATTGAGGGATGGAGTTGATAGGAGAATAAACATTGTGTGAATTGATGATTGATAACATTATCTGGAAAAGTGATTTGAAAGAGGGTGTTTGATGATTAATGATTTGAGTATTGCTGTAGACTGATAAGGTGATCCATACTAGGAGACTGATAGGTGAAACTAAGTAAGTTAAATTGAGTGTTTAGTACGATTTTGATGAGTTTGATAAGGAGACTGAGTCATCTGAAGGGTTGCAACCAATGCAAGCGGATCTGAGTTGCGTTCATGCATTAAACGAACCTCATTTGCATGAAATTCATGTTGTCCTAAATAAGCATGAAGCTGATCAATGTTAGTTGTGTGCAAATTCTGAACCAGATTGACATATGTCACAAATTTGCTCTATTCAGGAGGAAGAGTATTCCAAAACTTGGTGTTTACTTGAATTTGTTCCAGTTTCATATTGTAGATGTCATGCATTGAGTAAGCAATGAAATCATAATAAAAATCACGTAGTGTCTCACCTTTCTTATAACAAACTATCGAATTCATACATAAAGCTTACACTCTCTTTCTTGTTTCGTCACTGAGTTCCTCGCTGAGAAGTTTGAATTTTTCCCATAGTTCCTTGAAACTTTATGATTGATAACTCAACGCATAGACCTCGAAGTGGTAGTCATTGAGAATTGATATTTGTTAAGCTTATGATACATAATCAGCTTGAATTGCTTCCATAGCAGATAACTCAGAATATTTCTTTGGTCTTGTCACTCAATTTTCCTAAATTGAAGGCCAAATAAGTGGATGATTTTCAATGGATTCAAGAATCATTCTTCCATGTTGTCTATTCCTCATGTATAGCTCCATTATGCTTTTTCAAGAATCGTACATATCCTTTTCCAACATAGGTGGAACGATTGACAGCACCGCTAAAGAGATCACATTGCAACAAGATTCGTCATTGATAAATTTGTAATGTAACAGATTACTTGTTTGATCCGAACGTTGGTAGAAAGGAAAATTTGAATCCTAAGGTTGTCCTTTTAAGTGTTTTAATTCTTTAAAATACATGGGATTTTACAATTCTTGACAAAACCGGGAAAAATAAGTTAATGTTTCACGGGATTTTACAAGTCAAAGAAATAAACCGTATAATTTAAAAAAATTAAGTTGTTCGGTTTCCACTAAAGTGAGTTGTTCGGTTTCAACTAAAGTGAGTTGTTCGGTTTCCACTGAAGTGAGTTGTTCGGTTTCCACTGAAGTGAGTTGTTCGGTTTCATCTAAAGTGAGTTGTTCGGTTTCCACTGAAGTGAGTTGTTCGACTTGGGTTGTTTGACTCAGGTTGTTCGACTTGGGTTGTTCGACTTAGGTTGTTCGACTTGAGTTGTTCGACTCAGTTGTTCGACTTGAGTTGTTTGACTCTGCTGTTCGACTTCAGTTGTTCGACTTCAGTTGTTCGACTTCCTCTATTTCGAAACCCAAAAATTTATAAACACAAAAAGACACCCTTTTGATGGTTGTTTTGCAAATTACTTGTACAACTAGTGTTACTAAACCTATAGGAACAAGAAAAATGAGAACTTTAAGGTTTTTAGGCCGAAAAATTTAAAATCAAGATTTTGCTCTTTATAAGTTTTCGAACACAAAAAACAACAAAAATGATGTTTTTCTTGATTCTAAACTTGTACACCTATATCATAAAGATACTAGATCAGATTTACAAAGGTAAATAATCCTTTAGTGTACACAATAGCTTTGAAACCAAAGAAAATATAAGAAATACAGGACGATTTTTGCGAGTAAACAAATGAACCAAAAAAAATAAACACAAAGACTAAACACACCACTCCATGGCTCTTGATACCAATTGTAGAATATTAGTAATCTCTAACAACAAGAACTAGAGAGAGAAAGTGGGAAGGAATGAAGTATTTTAGAAAGAGAAAAACAATAACATGAAATGCATTACTATATGAAAATACAACCAACCAACCACCTCTCCAAGACATGGAGAGGTGTATATATACCTTACATTAGGCGGATGGGCCTTGGCTTAATGGACTTATCCTTGGGCCTTGGTCTAACTAACTATGTAAGTTTCCAAAAATTACTTAACGAGCTAACGACTATTATCTATGGAAGCGACCGACACTTTCGTGTTCCTAACACACGCAGGCTCCAAAACCTTAACTAACCTAAAGACATAAAAGTAAAGCATCAAATGAAGGGATTCGAGGAAGTGCCCGCACCCGATGGTACACGAGGAGGAAGAGAGGGAGGCTCCAGAGACTTGAGCAAACCCAAACTTTTCCTTGCGTGATAGGCCAGAAGGTCCAAATAAGGGAACTCCACACGGTAAAAGTTGTCGATAGACTTGTCAAAAGAATCCACAACGTCCGGTTCATAATCCTTCATGTCTTTTAACTGGAAATCCAAGCCCATACCAGCTAACTCTTCAAAATCCTGAGCCTTATCAATGAGCATCACTTTCTTCTGCAAATCAACTAGAAGAGAACTGAAAGAATCGCTAGAAAAAAGAAATTTTACAGCATGAGGAAGCAAATCAGTGACCATCAAAGAGCGGTCATCCACAGCAGAATCAATTTTTTCTTTAAGAGACTCAATCTCAGCCTTTAGGCTAGCTTCAATGGCCAACGTAATGGCCTCCTTTTCATCAAATTTACGACATTAGCTTCGAAGAGCTTCAGCATCACACTCAAGAATGTCTTTAGAAGATTGCACCAACTGAGATAACTCTTGCGGACTAGCAATATCCTTTTTTAACTTTTCATTCTCAGACATCAAGTCATGAACAGTGACAAAGTCGATAACGGATGAACCTCCCCCAATACTCAGAAGCTTTGCCTCTAACTTGGCGATAGTAGCAGAGGATACTGACTGCTCACCCTTAAGCATAAACACAGTTTCACGAAGCTTTAAGAGCTTCGAAGATAAAGAGCGAGCTTCCCTATTTAGCATGTTGCTAGCCAAAACAAATCTTAAAGTAGAGACATCATGAAAATTAGCCAATTCAACTACGGAAAGACCATCCGGCCATCTTTAAACCTCTTGGTGATCAAGTTTACTAAGAACATCATGAGCCTCATGAACCACCTCATCACCTAGAAAGTAGAAGGAGAATACTGTCACACCCCGCCAAGGCAGAAACGCGAGGCGTAAACAAGAATGAATATCATCACAACACTCCAAGTTATGCTTGACTCTTTTATTGCTAACATTATAAACAGAATTAACATTTGGTACAAAATCATGCATATCAATTTCATAAATACCATTACGAGGAACAACATTAAAATAAGAACACCATTCTTTGAAACTGAAATTCCACAATTCATGCAAATGCATTTATTTAAACAGAAAGCTTAAATAAACTCCAAGCATCTTACGGTCTCTTCTAGCCACTTCGCTCTATCTTAGCACCATTAAGCTCACCAAAAAATGATGCTTAAAACGTCAACATAAAGTTGAGCGAGAATCATAGGTTTACGACATACAACAATATCCAAAATAAACTTTCAATTAGCTGTTGTAATTACCAAAACAATTCATGACAACAATTAACAACAACGGGACGGAACGTGCCTACGATCCACAATCATATCAGCTACATATGTGCGCTACATGGCCTCATATTAGCTCACGCAGTCTTACCACCGTCATACCTGTTTTGCATATTGGGATCCACAATAAAAAACATATCATATCGCAACACAACGGGACGGAACGTGCCCACGATCCAATATACATAACTACAGCAAGCTTAAATACATTTTAACACGACAACAAGACAAGCATCATTCTCACCCCAAAATAACATGAGAAAAAGGGGCTATGAAACTCACATTTGCTTAGCTTTCTAAAAGATTTCAACAATAAGCTTCACAAACAACTAGACATTCTATTACAACAAATTAACTCGTGTTACATCGCTACTAGCCAAAAGCTTAATGCACATGTAACAATTCTTAGATGAAATTTTTATTTTTTTAATTTAGATGTCTAATGGTGTTTTATTAAAACCACGGGTCACCCCGACATCCATACCAACTCTTAACCACTCAATTACTAGTTTCAATAGTTAGTCACATTTTGTACAAAACTGCAGAATTTTACGTGACTTAAGTACTCAAAAACCTTATTACGACCTCATAATTCATTACAAAATATCTATGTTACATTTATGTAGTATATTAACTACCTCATGATTCCCAAGAGCCATTTACATGCACAAGTACTCTTAAGAAAATCAAACTTCAAAAACAGGTCCAAATTCGGATCTGTTTGCCACACTAAAAAAGTGTAGACATATAACCAAACTTAGACTCTAAATCAGGAAAGCTCTCCTTGGGGGAATTCTAATAGTACACATAAAACTATATTCTTGTAGAAGGGCTAAGCTAAATTCGAATTTTTTTATAAGTGAGGGGGTTTTATACCTCGTATATGAACCTAAATCTGACTGTAATGTTCGGCTTTGACAACTTTTCCTGTAACAACGTTTGAATGATTCTCGACCTCAAAACCTTGAGGTCGGACTGTTCTGGAACTAGACTCTCTGAGCCTACATCATAGGTACGGAAAATTGACCAAAAACTATACCATCATTGTAGATATCAACTAAACTACATCTGCCCTAATAAAAAAAAAAAAATTCTGCCCACAACTCTATTCAAAATTTAACGCGATCTAAACCACTAACGAATTACACCATATGATCTAATTAAACCTAATCATTTAACATGTTTATTATGTCATTATATTTCAGATGTTAGGAAACCCTAATTATGCCATTATAATAATTATAACATGTTTTTACTGAATAATTAATTCAATAGGATTTATAAATTTTATACTTAAATCTTCGAATCTTGAAACACAAAAATCACCAAACTGAAAAAAATAATTGTTCTTCTTCCCCTTTGATAAAATTCCGGCTGGAAATTTAAAAAAAGGGGAAAAGGGTTTTGGTATTTTAAGGTTTAAAAGGTTAGAATAGATATCTTTTACCAATTTTAATTACAGTAGATTTGTTTTAACTTTTTTTTCCTTCATTTTTTTTGGCCGATTTCCCTTCTTTATATATATTATATATATATTATATATATATATATTATATATATATATATATATATATATATATATATATATTTTATAAATTTCTTAATTTATTTGCATTACTTAAGTTTTTATAAAAAACCTTAGCTTATTTGCGCATAACTTTTTGCATAAAAGTAATTTAATAGACTTTTAAAACATAATTAACTTTTTCGTTTTTTATTAACCTAATATTTCAAAAAAGAAGAAAAATTTCCAGTTCTTTCATATCCTTACCACTAAAACTTATCTCGTCCTTATATTACTAACAATAAATACATATAGTATAATTTACTTACACAATTAACGCGAAACCGCTTCAATCACCAAAATCATTTCTTTGTCACTAAAAGTGAACGAAATAAACTCTACAAAATCCAACACAATCCAATCCCATGAGACGAAAACAAAGATCACGCTCAAAGGATTGATTTCAAATCCCACATAACCACAAAAACACATAAGTCACGTAAAATTGTTTTTTAAACTCTATACACATATCCCAGGCATTGCAACAGATCCATAAGTCAACACTAATAGTTTGACTAACCTGCTCAAGTCATGGTTGTCACAGATACTGTAAAATATATGTCATGTAGGAATTAAAAAGAAGGATCAACCAAATGTTAATTCCAACTTTCGTACCTTGGTGGTTGATCCCGTATTTGATGGTGTTAACATCTCTATTCCTCGTAATGTTGTTGAAAAGGTTAGTACTCGCTTTGAACACACTTTATATGGCTACTTTATTGGAAAGAGAATGGCGTTTTCGGTTGTTGAATATTATGATAGGAACAATTGGGCGAAACATGGGCTGAAAAGGATTATGATGAAATCCAAAGGCTTCTTTTTCTTTAAATTTGATTCCCGAGCTGGTTTAGAGGCTGTTCTGGAGGGTGTTCCTTGGTTGATTCGTAAATCTCCGATCATTCTCAAGAAATGGTTGATGGATACTAGATTGCTCAAAGAAGAATTGACTCGTATTCCGATATGGGTTAAATTGCATGATGTTCCTATTCAAGTTTTTGAAGAGGATGGTATTAGTCTAATTGCTACGTTCATTGGTAAACCTGTTATGCTTGATTCATACACAAGCTCCATGTGTAATGATTCGTGGGGTAGGAGTAGTTTTGCTCGGTGCTTAATTGAGGTAAATTCAGAGGCTGATCTCGTGGATGTTGTTACTATTGGTATTCCATCTCTTTCTGAGGATGATTTTACCAAAGAAACCATCCGTGTTGAGTATGAATGGAGGCCGCCCAGATGTGATACATGTAAGATTTTTGGTCATGTTCATGACTATTGCCCTAAAAAAGTGGTGAGTCCTCCTATTGTTGCTACTTCTAATGTTGTTACCCCTAATGCTGAGAAGACTAATGATGGTTTCCAAACGGTGGGTAAAAAGAAGAAGAGGAAAGGTAAGTCCAAGTCTACTAATGGCGGTCAGTTTACTGGTCCTTCGGTTAAACATAATGTTAGATATGAGCCTAAAGCGACTACAAGTGCACCAAAGAAGGGAACTACTTATGTGGGTTATACATCTCAATCGACACCTATGTTGAAGACGACTGGTAATTCATCTAAGAAAGATAATCTCTCCATGTCTAATTCTTTTTCTGCCTTAAATGAAGAAGAAGAAGAAGATGAAGAAGATGTGGAAAATGTGTATGATGAATCGGCTAACTTAATTCAAAACACAAAAGCTGGTGGAAGTTCATCTTTCACGGCTGCTGCTGGTTAGCTTGTTTAGTTGTGTTATGTGTTCTAGTTGCAATTAGTTGTTTCTAGAGTTGTAAGAGTTTATGACATGTCATAAGCTCTAGTTTTAGGTGTTTATCAAGCTGTTTAGCTTGAGGTTAATGTGGTACTTCAGCCACATTCCATTTGTACTTAACTTTTTTTGGTTTTAATATACTTTACCGGGGTAACCCTTTACCCAAAAAGAAAATCACATATTATTAAACAAACTTAACAATTAACACTAATGGGTAAAAAGGGTTTCATAAAAAAATATGCTACTACCTTCGTCTCAAAATAAATGTCTAGTTTGACTTTTCAGAGACAAACTGGTTCAACTTTGGCTTTAAATATTTTTTTATGGGTTATATACTTGATGCAAAATATATGAGTGAATTGAATTTTAATTGTGTTTGCATTTGTATAATTTTCGTCAAGTATTATATAACATAAAACAAAATATTTAAGGTCAATTTTGACAAAAAACCTCAAAAAGTAAGGCTTTGTTTGTTTTTTCCAAATAACCTCTTCTAACCTCTTTTCACCACTTATGTCTGCAGTCTCTCAGACGTTTTTTTTTTTTGCAGAGATAAGTGGTAAAAATCACTTCTAACCTCTTCAAAAATTCAGACAAAATATTTCACTTCTTACCTCTTCTTCTCACTTCTTTCTACAATAATTAAATAATTCATACTTTTTCTGGGTTTATACGTTTTCAACCGTCTTTATTCTTTTTTGTACGTTTTTTTACGTTTTCATCCATTTTAATCCGTTTTCTACGATTTCTACGTTTTTCTACGATATATAATATTTTTTTACGTTTTCATCAGTTATTTTACGTTTTTGTCAGTTTTTTACGTTTTCGTCAGTTTTTTTACGTTTTCGTCTGTTTTTTTACGTTTTCGTCAGTTATTTTACGTTTTCGTCAGTATTTTTACGTTTTCGTTCCTTTCTTTTTTTTACGTTTTCCGTCTCGTGTGTATTTTTTTTATGTTTTTCGTTAGTTTTTTACTCAGTTATCGTCAGTTTTTTTTCCAGTTATCGTCTGGTGTTTAGATATACGTTTTTCGTCAGGGTTTTGTATGTTTTGTTTACGTTTTGTCTATTTTTTTTTACATTGTCCTCTTTTTTTTTACGTTATTCGTCTATTTTTTTTACGTTCTCTCTCGTCAGCTTTTTTTAAGTTCTTCGTCTGTATTTTTACTTCCTTTGTCAGTTATTTACGTTTTCGTCTGGTTTTTTTTTACGTTTTCTTCGTTTATTTTACTTTTTCGCTTTGTTTTTTTATACGTTTTGCCTATTTAAACGTCTTCGTCCGTTTTTTTTTTTTAATTTATTTCTTTTTAGTTTTCGTACGGTTTGTTCCTGAGGTTTTTGACCACCAAGTTTTAATTCATTTGTACAGTGCTGTACGGTCACTTCTTTTTACGTTTTCCTCCCATTTTGTTGCTACCGTTTTCGCTTTTTAGTTTGACTAGTTTTCCTCCGTATTTTTCCAACCGAGATTCCGTCCGTTGTTAAAAGTAACAGACAACGTAAAAAACACCAGCCCGATAAAAAAGTAAAAAAATGGCTCTCGTTGAACGAAAAACGATAAAACTAACCTGAACGGAAAACGTAAAAAAAAGAACGGAAAAACGTAAACTAAATTAAAAAAACTGACAAAACGGATAAAACTAACGGAAAAACGTTAAAAAAGATGACGGTAAACGTAAAAAACTGACGAAAGACGTAAAATAACTGAGGAGAAACGTTAAAAAAACAAGAACCGACAAATAGTATAAACAGAAACTGAACCATAACGTAAAAAAACTGACGGAAAACGTGTGATAAAAAAAAAAAAAAAAAAAATATTGACGAAACGTGTAAAAACGATGTGGATAAAGAAAACGTAAAAAATTAGACGGGAAGGAAAACGTTATAAAAAAAAAAACACGAAACCAAACGTAACAGAAAAAAACAAGCCCTTGCCTCTGCAAAATCGTTCGAAAAAAGTGACGTTAAACATATAAGTAAAACTAAAGAAGAAACGTAAAAAAGAAAAAAAAAAAAAACAAAAAAAATAAAAGAGTAAAAAAATATAAAACAGATAAACTGACCCAAAGAAAAGAGAAAAAAAACTGATACACTGGGAAATTCGTAAAAATACTGACGAGAAAACAGTTAAAAAATACTGACAGGAACACCCTTCGTAAATAAAATAAATTGATGAAAACGTAAAAAAAAACTGAACGGGAAAATGTAAAAAAATAATCGAGGACGAACGTATATGAAAAAAAACAAACTGACAGGGTAAGGTTTAAAATAACTGACGAAAAACGATAAAAAAAGAAAAAAAAAAACAGATGATGAAAAACCGTAATTTAAGAAAAATTAGACGCAAACGTTAAAAATTGACGACAATTGTAAAAAAAAATGATGTTTGGTAAACATAAAAAAAAACTTATGACAGTAAACGTAAAAAAACTATTAAGAAAAACATTTATAAAGATAAAACTGACGGACCGAAAATAACAAAAAAAAAAAAAAAAAAAACAGACCACGAAAAACGTAGATTAAGAAAAAAAAAAAAAAAACATGACAAAAAAAAGAATATGAATAATTATAAAAAAAAAAATAAAAGAAAAAAAAAATACAGCAAGGAGGGAAGAACATAAGAAATACTGACGAAATGTATAAATAAAATTGAACGTAGGAAAATCAGAAGAACATAAAAATAAACTGACCAAAAAACGTAAAAAAAAAAGACAGACGAAACGTAAAAAAACACTAGTTTAAGTTAAAAAGATAAAGAAACAAAAATAAAAGGATAAAGGAGTACTTCAAGAGAAAAAAAAAAAAAACAAATATGGTATTCTATCTTTGCAGAATGTATAGACGACTTTAAGATGCACCCTATTTTCTACAGACACTCATGGGCAGATGAGAGTTGTAAAAACCTCTGAAAAAACAAACGAAAACCTAAGATCTCTTATTTCCTTCTCACAAAATGTTTAACCTCTTCAAAATAGAAAGTTGTCTCGACTCTCTCTTCTGACTATCTGCTCTCTCTAATCTCTCTCGTACTCTTCTCTATATTTATATATATATATATAATATTTAAAATATATATATATATATATATATATATATATAAACAATTTTCAAAATGCACCCTGAACTTTAACCTATCTACAAATTTTTTATATAACAAACTTTATTTATCAAATATGGAGTGCATTCTGTCGATTTATTCAGAAAAAAATATCACTGAAAAGATCGTCGAATTGCGAAAAAACGAGCCCAATATTACAATGCTTCTGACATGCGTACGATTTTATAAAAAAATGTTGAAGTTTAATATATACATTTAAAAAAAACAATTTTCAAAACACAGCCTGATGTATGTTAAACGTTGCAAACCCGACCTTGAACTTGAACCTATCAACGACTTTTTAATATAATAAACTTTATTTATTTCTGGAATGCATTTCTATCGATTTATTCGAGAAAAAAATGTCAATGAAAAGATCGTCGAATTGCGAACAAAACGAGCATAATATTGGAACGCTTCTGACATGTGTACGATTTTATAAAAAATGTTGAAGTTTAACACATATATTTAAAATATTTACGGAAATAGTCGTTGAGTTTATCGGTTCATTGCAAGGTGAGTCGCACAGTTCCGCGCGCTCTGTGACAGCGCACAGGTTATGAACCTCGTTATTTTTAATATTCAAATATTTTGAGTTGAAATTTTGAATGAGTAAAGGCTTTGGACTTCAACTAGCATGATATTCGCGCGTTGCAGCGATGGGTAGCCTTTAATTATAGTTCAGACGCCAACAAAATAGCAATGTCAACTTGATTAACCGGAGAAAAAAAGATCTTAGTCTGACCCGGTTCACCCTTTTTATGGGTTTCGACCGCTCATCTCCAGGTCATTTTCGAACGGATTTTATTGGCTAGCCGAACCGATGGCGACTCTGATTTTCGGTTAAACCCGTTGGTCCGGTCTGGTTTTCAAAACCATATACACCATCAACTTGTTGACATATAAATAGTATTAAGCGTTTTGTGTTTTATTAGTTTGTACTATGTGTATAATAGCATGGATTTTTCATTTTAGTGGTATTTTAAAGAAAAACATTAATTAGTGTGTTTGATTAGTTTATACTTGTAAGTTGTAACATATGCATGGAGGAAAAAATGTTATACATTTTGCATTGATATTTGTATTTATTAATCAATTGTTTTTGTAGTTAAAGGTTTGTACATTGAGTTTTAGTTGTTGTAATGCTTAATTTTTAGTGTTAGTGCATCAATTAATTGTACATATTAAATAAATACTTGTATTACTTAATTTTGGTGCATTTAATGGAGTTGAGAGAGAGAGAGAGAGAGTCATCACTCCAATAAGATGATGTAAGTATAAGATTTTAGTGCGAGTATTTCTCTTGTTGTTTTTTCTTCTTAGAGTTTTTTTAAAAGTCAAATTTATTAAGAAAATGCTCCAAGAAGGAAGCTTAAAAGAAGATACAGCAGAATAAAAAAATGAGAAAGGAAACCAAGAGCAAAACAACCAAAAGAGCTCAAAAAGCACAGACCAACCAAATTATAAAGAAAAAATGGCAAAATGATGCGCAATCCAACAGTTCCAGTTTGCTTCAGGCGATTTAAAGCGAGTCGATATCCACGACTTTGACATCCTTTGAATAGAAGGAAATATATCTTCCTCAATGATATTAGAGGTTGGATCACTGTCAGCAAACGAGAACCTATTTCTCCACTTCCAAATGCTCCAAATATCACAATGTAAGACCCCATTTAGGACTTTATTGATGCGGGAACACCCATTCAACTAACATTGCCCAAAGAGATATCACCAATAGAAAACAAGGGGAAAATCAAAGGCGATTCGAGACTCCACCAGCTTCATATCTTCCTCTAAATAGGAAGAACCCGAGGGCAATGAAAAATACAATGGTCCAAGGATTTAACTTCCAAGCTACAAAATATGCAACAAGAAGAAGGGAGATAAACACCTCGAGAAACAAGGTTAGACCGAGTTGGAAGTCTATTTAGAGAGGCCCGCCAAGTGCAAATATTAACTTTTCGAGGGATCTACGAGTTCCAGATATGATGCTCGCCAAGCATGCTATCATTAAGCATGAAGCTTTCCATATTCTTTGTGAATGTTTTGACTTTAAACAAAACAGACACATCTCCAGACCAAGACCACTTATCACTATCAGTCGTGGACAAATGAAAATTTCCAACCAGAGAGATAAGAGATGGAATATCGTCTAAGATTCTTCCCCGGAGAGGGATATGACAAGAACTACATTCCGCCCTAAACACCGTTAACCAAACCCCATCGCTCACTAATATTACAGTCCTTGTTTGTGTCAAGAGCAAAAAGCCTTGTTTTCAGAGGTTTTACCTCTTTATCTGCAAACCATGTATGCAGAAGAAGACATACATCTAAAGTCTTCATCTGTAAGAAAAAGACCGTTTTGTTTTTTTAATCTAATTGAAGTACTTCTTTCAATCTTCTTTTTCTTTATCGTTTTCACATTTTTTATACGTTTGTATACGTTTTCGTACGTTTTTTTATGTTTTCGTACATTTTTATATGTTTTTCATCCGTTATTGTACGTTTTCATATGTTTTTGTTTGTTTTTGGACGTTTTTACGTTGTCGTTCGTTTCGGTACGTTTTTGTCCATTTTTTTACGTTTTGTCCGTTTTTACGTGTCCGTACGTTTTTTGTCCGTTTTTTACGTCTTTGTACTTTTTTTTTGTTTTTTTACCTTTTCTTTTGTTTTCGTCCTTTTTCGTACACATTCATACGTCTATGTCCATTTTCGTATGTTTTTGTACGGTTTTACGTTTTCGTACATTTTATTATGTTTTCGTCCGTTTTTATACGTTGTTGTACGTTTTTTACGTTTTCGTCTGTTATTGTACGCTTTCGTCCGTTTTTTACGTTTTAGTCCCTTTTAACGTTTTCGTCCGTTTTCGTAGTTTTTGTACGTTTTCGTAAGTTTTGTATGTTTTCGTAAGTTTTGTACGTTTTTGTACGTTTTCGTCCGTTTGTTACGTTTTCGTACGTTTTTGCTTTTTTTTACGTTTTAATCTGTTTTCGCCCGTTTTGGTACGTAAGAAAACTGACGAAAACGTAAGAAAACTCAAGAAAACGTAAGAAATAATAAGAAAACATACAAAAACGTAAGAAAACATAAGAAACGTAAGAAAACATAAGAAAACGTACGGAAAACAGACGAAAACGTATAAAAACGGATCAAAAAGTAAGAAAAGTACGAAAACAGACGAAAACGTAAGAATACGAAAGATAACGTAAGAAAACGTACGAAACGTAAGACAAAGTAATAAAACGTACGAAAACAGACGAAAGCGTAAGAAAACGTACGAGAACAGACGAAAACGTACGAAAACGTAACGTAAAAAACAGGCAAAAACGAATATTAATAGTTTTAAGAATTGTTATAGTCATGAACTAAATTATTTACCGCACATATCTCTTTCAACTTCATCTTTCAAATATGTTTAATCAATAATCAATCAAGCAAAAATGAATATTAATATTTAAAATAGGTATATGCTCTTAATAATTCAGTTCATGACTCTAAAAATTCTTAAAACAAGTTGAGTTTCTTGCTATAAATATGAATCTTAATGCTTATATTTTTTAATTTAAAAGTTTGAGTTTTTTCATAAAGGAATTTTGTCTTGCAATTAAAAAAACTTGAAAATATAAGTCCGCGGTATCTAATAGGCTCGTTTGGTACAAATTTTGACACTCTCTTGCTCTATAAGTCTATTACTAGTTATGACAATTTGTTACGTTATGCTATTTTGGGTATTCAAACTATAACTATTTTTCGGATTGATTTGCATTTTTGGATATATTTAGTTTTAAATTGTTGAATGTTGCACACTAAAACTGGAATAATATGGGCATAAAAATATCTGCAGGTTTTACAACGATTTTGCAGCTTAATTATCGAAGTTTAAAAATTTATTTTTCTACAAAAATGTTACAAACAAGTTAGGTCACCCGCGCTCTGCTGCGGGATGTTTGGCGGCCGGTGTTTTCGGTTGGACGTGTTAGAAAGTATGTTTTCGTAAAAAAAAAAAAAATTAACGGTCGTTAAGCAACGACCGATTTAAAGCACTGTTTTGGTGCATTCTAAAAAAAAAA
>BQNB010030173.1:26472-55112 GCA_026074375.1 Tanacetum coccineum
TAACATACGTTTAAAATATGCCAGTGAAGTTCCTCTTTTGAAAATATCACTTTTTTGCAAAATGAGGTTGATTAGGTAAACACATACGTTATCAATTTATTCTCCGAATTCTTCACTTTCCAAAACTTCTTTTACATTTTATGGTGTAAAGCATAACACGAATGCCATGTATCCAATCTTTGTTCTCATGTATAAAAAGTTTGTCAAATATGTAGAACAAAGTTTAATTTGCGAATTTAACATTTTACCATTTCGAGCATGTCTTGTCGACACAAATTAAAAGGAAATTAAACTATTAAAAGGAGTTGCATGACAGAGAAATTATACCTATATTATTAACCATCAAGATTGTTTCCCCGAGGTGGTTTAAATGCACTCATTAAACACTCCGCCCGACCCGATTAATGCACTAATTAAACACTCAGCCCGACCCGATTTCTTTTGTTATTTTTATACCTGGAGCATTTAACAGAGTATACACGTATGGGGCTACGTGTCTATTCTCTCCCAAAAAACACCGTCCTCATCATCTCTCACACAAATAGATGAAAATGAGATTCTTAAAGCTTCACCTACTCAGATCCACAGAATATTAATCAACAAAATCGAATTGCCATCGGATTGAACGAGGCATGTGACGGTTTTAATTGCCATTACTCTGACATGTGGCACTAATCTCTTTATCTCTTTGGCTTCGTCGGCGATGCCACTAATCTCTTCGTTGCCGCCATTCATGGTGGGTGGCATTGGTGGTCGGTTGGTGATGTTGGTTACCTTAGGTGTTCGTTTGTTTAAACTAATGCTTATTGGCTTATCAAGATTTGGATATTTGTTGGCTGTTTTTGGGCTTGATGAACTCCAAGTAAAGCAGGTACTTTTTCTAAAAATTGTATTTCTTGGAGCTACGAATTTAGCGTTTAATAAGCTTTGATAATTGGTGTTGTCGAGTATTTGTTAATTGCTACTCTTGCTGCCTCTTTTAACTTATGATCTTACTGTAACTTGAAAGTGAGAAAATTGTATGTGGTTTATGTTTTTTGTGATTGTTGGGGTTTCTATTTATGATTAAGATTGGATTTGGTTAATTTTTTTAGGTGTGATAAATTTGGATTCAGATAATCATTAACCTGTTTATGTACTTAAGAGAATGTGTAGAGTCGAGGTTATCCACATATTTCATAGCAGCTACTTTGGTTGGTAGTTTTGTTGCTATTTTCGTGTTGTACTCTTTGCCGATAATGAGTTAACCTATGACGAATGTCAACTACGCTAAAGTCTCTTTGATGCCACCGATCTCTTCGTTGCTACTGTTTATAGTGTGTGGCGATGTTGATCGGTGTGTGACGATGAGCGGTTTAGGTGGGTGCCTTATACGAAGAATGAGAACACAAATGTTGGTTTTTTAAGATACTCATCATTGGATTTTTGGCGATTGAATCATGGTTGGGCGTTACTATGTCTCTTGATTAGAAACAGGCTGCAGTATTTTCGTGTGCGCTAAAAGTTTTTACCATTAAGGTGGGTTTCGATATAAACAGTAGGCGATGATGATGACATTATACCATTGTGTTTTTGTAAGCCACGGGTTACAAACACCTGTATTTTGGCAGGGCGGCCACAGCTACACTGTGGTTGCAGCCACATATAGCGGGTTGTATGGTTCCCATAATAGCGGCCCTGAGCCTAAGAAATTTTCAACCATTGTGTGATGTTGTTGTTTTTTATAAATTTTGATGGTATGGTTTCTTTGTCGGCTGTTATTTTAGATTAAAATTAAAATAGCTTGAATGCATGCTTTTCGAGTACGACCGTCGCGGGAAGTGGAAGGATGGTAGAGTGCGAGGCTCGCTTGCCTCAGCAACCTCCACAACCATATTCCAAATAATAACTACTTTGCCCCGTCCCATTTTTTGCCCTGGTTGTCTCTCTCACGTCTTGCCACGTACGTAGGGTACGTGCTATAATCGGTGAATCAGGACTAAATAAATACAGCTCTCTCTAAATAAATCAGATCTCATCGATGATAACATGGTTCCTCTTTGCTTCTGAGGGTTTTGAAAATTATGGTCTGCTCTTTTGTCGCTAAGTTGAAATCTGATAGAGTTGGCTTGAGCCTCCTTATAAAATGGTTTCATCTGTTTGTGTGAGAGATGATGAGGACGGTGTTTTTTTGGGAGAGAATAGACACGTAGCCCCATACGTGTATACTCTCTTAAATGCTCCGGGTATAATAATAACAAAAGAAATCGGGTCGGGCGGAGGTGTTTAATGAGTGCATTAAAAGCAACTCGGGGGAACGATCTTCATGGTTAATAATATAAGGTATAATTGTATCATCGAAACCCCCGCTTCCATGCTCACAGGCCTGAGCCTGCTGATAACATTTTTGTTACTAATTAAGGCGATGATGATAATTTACCATTTACTATGCGTAGCTCATCCACACCTGTATCTTGGCTCGGCAGTCACACCGAGAGTGTGATTGCAGCCATGTTGGGTGTTTGGCACTGCTACTGAATATGTAAATCTGAGCCTCATTTTCTATGGTCACATCCTAAGGTATTTTAAGCAACGATGCAGGTACACGTTTGTTCTTTCCATTCCTATTTTCTTTTGTCACGCAATCGGAAAGCGGGGTCTCATATTTTACCAGCATTATTCTTTTGGGAAATTTTCAACTTTTTAGCATGATACTTATGCGGTTATTATAATGTGATAGGTTGTTAGTGGTATTGCATCACCTGTTAGGCCAGATAAGCTTTATACGAGGAGTAAAGACGAGACGATTAGAGTTTGGGATTTTCAGGACAGGTTCATATTTTATCTTTAATATTATCACTTCAGGAAATGCTGTTTAGATTGTTTATTTTGTTACACAAAACTGTTTTTGCTTAAAAAGAAGTGAGTAGAATTGGTATTTCTTGACTTCAAGTGCCCATGATATTCATAAAAGTATATAACTAATTATAGTATGGCTAACGGGCTTGATATAGTAATCTTAAGATGGCGTTTAACATTAAAACCTAATGGAGTTATGTGTTGCTGAAATTACTATAATTTTTAGTAAAGTTGGTTCTACTTATGTGACTGGGTCAAATAATCACTTTTATGAGTAGCTACAACATGCTGATTGTGATTATTTTATTTCCCAGAGGTCATTTTACATGTAGATCCCTATGATGTTAATTGTTCCATATTACTGAGATAGTGGTTCCAAAAAGATTGGATCTTGATGATATAACTAAAATGCATATTAGGCCCATGTTACTGTAAATGAAGCTAAAACAGCCCGCTTATGGCTTATTTATGTTTCGTTTTATGTTTCATGAGCTCACTTTTTGCGGCTTATTTTAAAACTTTTAGGCGTATATAAGTTCATTATGTCGTAACAAATTTATATAAGCACAACAATTAGAAAATAAGTCGCCAAAAAGTGGGATTATGAAACACAAGCCGTATACCTGCTATATAGGCCGAAACGAACACCCCGTTGCTGTTTAGATAAGTTTGGGTCTATTAGTAGAGAAATAGTCGGACAAAGCTTGCGTTTTTTGGCTTACAAATTGCTGAAATCGAACTCTTATTCTGTTTATGTTTTATACTCGCATATAAATTAGGAAAAATGAGTGGGTCGAGTGGGATAGGTAACATGTGAAATTAGGAAATAAAGGTCAAGGCGGGTTGACCTGCATACACTTTTTTGGTTACCTTTGTATAAGACAGGTTTCGATAAATTAATGTGTTATATGTGATTACAAAAACTATATTATACTGATGATGATGACGAGGGGTGTTTGGATTTGGGTTTTGTATAAGCATTTTTTCGTGCACTTAATTTTACGGCATATTTTGTTTCGTAAACGTACAAGGCTGTCAGGATCAGTTCTTCGTTTGGTGGAAGAGCTGAAGTAAAAAAGGATTGTAAATTCAGTTAGGATTAAGTGGGAGAATATGCTGATGACACTGCTTACATAACTTTTTTTGTATGAAACGTCAGTTAGGTAGGAAATTTTAGTCAAAAGTACTTATTAGATTTTAAATAGAGTTCAAGAAATGTGTATCGATCTGACATTGATGAATGAAACTTGAAGCAATAGATGAGTGATTTCTCTAGCTTCAGTCTTGCTTTATACAGTGCTACGGTTGTCCACCAAGTTTGATTCGATCAGAATTTTTGGCCACTAGATAAGTGGGATTTTTTTTGTAGAAATACATTCATCTAGGAAAATGCAGTCACATGTGTCGACACTGTGGCGCCTTATTCTGAGACGACGAAAAACTCAAAAGCTATTCTAAAAGCTTTGCACCAGAAGTTGCATATAGTGGCTTCCATTTTTTTTGGAAATAATACACTACTCTGCAGCGAAGCGCGGGTCACTAATATGAGAAGGGGAAAGTTTATACCAGAGGAGGACAAGCTGATCATCAACCTTCACAGTATTGGTATGGGTTGATTTGCGTTTAGCCTAAATCACTTTTTTTGAATTCTTAATTAACTCTGACTGACTTGCTGATGTGTAGTGCTATTAGCAAAGGAATCAATTCCCGATAGGTAGTTCCTGAGGCCATATGAAATGAGAATTACACTCCGCAATATTAACAACAACTACAGTGTCGAGTATTTCTTGAATTCTCAGAATGATAGGTTTTTTCTTTATTCCCACACGAACTTCTGAGTTTTCATTTTTCATGAGCTTCCTTTCCGGAATGGGTAGCGTTGGTATGATATGATCTGTGTTCATTTGCAGTATGCGGGAAAAAAACGCTTTCTTACCGGAGCAATTGTGTTGTGGCATTGAAACTTTGAAGGTGCAATTTAAAAGCCAGCTTAAATAGTCTCAAGTGGAGCACAAGTTTTGTCGGGAAGTTGAAATACAAAGGCCTGCTTACGTATCCGAGGTAAGCCAATTTTTATTATCTACAATTTAAATCATATTCAGAACACTTCATATAATAATCCTGACCTAAACCAACGCTCACATCTCAAACCAACTTAAAAGCACATCAAACATAATTTTTAACTGAAAAAATAGCACCTAAACACCCCCGTTTTGATAGGACAATAGCAGCCAATCACCCCATTTTGATAGAAAAAACAACAAGCGAAACAACCCCTAAACAACCTGTTTTGACAGCAACCAAACACCATTTTTTACTCAAAAATCAGCAAACCAAACAGCCCAAAACAATCCCTGTTTTTACTGCAAAATAGCATCAAAACACCCTTTTTGACTAAAAACAGCAAGCAAACTCCGATAGGATCGACACCTCAAAATCCCATGCGATCAATGAAAGCTTTCTTTTTAATAGTTTGTCTTTTGAAGTATGCATTTCTTTTTTATCCAATTACAGATTCTTTAAACACTCAGAACATCAGGAGCACCCGACTGCAATGGCGTTAGCAACAAGTAAAAAAGGAATCAGTTCAGGTGAGGCAGAATCGCTGAAAGCGTTAAATTTTAATACATTGTTCGTCTATAAAAAACTTACCGTAAGAACATAACTTTCAAACTACATGGAATTCAACTTATTTCTTAAAGTAGAAAAAATGGGCAAAAAGAAATTTTCACCATCTATTAAACCCGTCCAACTATCAAAATTGACCCGTTCTAAATCCAACCTGTCGTTTTAGAGTTGATAGTGTTACTTGATGCGGTTCATGTTTTGTTAAATCAGTAACTTGAGCATAATTCTACATGAGAGGCCAACTAAAGAGTCTTTAGGAATTTATTTATTTTTAACCAAGAGTACACACTATATGGTAAAGCTACTGTCACAAAGATCGGAAAAAAGATGACGAAAGCCTTTTAACATCACTATGAAACTTTAGTTTTTTTCATTATGTGGACTTTTGTTGTGTATAAGATGTGCATACACAAGTCTGTTACTTCGGCAGTTTGACTTTTCAGTTGACCTTTTTTGTTTTATAGATCTGACTATCGTTGACCTTTCCCGTGGCGTGAAGTGAGCAGGTGATATTGCAGTGTGGTGTGTACCGGGAAATGGTTTTCGGCTTAAGGGTCAAAATGCGCTAAACGGATGAAAACAGGAGATGGCAAACAAAAAGTAATTTTGAAATTTTAATATGTTTTTAGCTTATGAGTTATCTGCTTCTTGAACTATAACGCAAGTTTTGAATTGATAACATATCGCCATTTTTTTAGGTTCCAGGTGCCTACTCCAATGGCGTCATCAACAACAAGGCTGCACTGGAATGACAACACATTAACGTAGTCGAAGCAGACATCCGACACAACTTGGTCTAAAGTACAGGTAACACGCACATGCCTACTGTAAAGTTTTGCCCAATTATTATGGTGACTGCTAAATTTTATTAAGGACACACCACAAAAGGCTCATATTCATCAACAAAAATCTTAAGGGTTTGGCGGGTTTTGTTTTGGTAAGCCACAAACCGCATGCCCACAACTTTATGTGCTTTTAGGACTTGCTACTGAACCAGGTTAACAACTATATATGATTTTAGGACTTAGTTTCCACATGTAAAACATGTACTTAAATAAATAAATGAGAATCATAATTACGTTCAACAACTATCGTTAGGTCAGCGACTTCAAAAACCCTAGCCATTCCTCTGATATGATCGTATAAAACTCAGTACTATGTGTCCTTAAGGACCGTTGGCATTGAAATTTTGAAGTGGTTACATGATATGGAAATTATCAGATGTGCTTAGTCTGTTTTAAAGTTGAAAACTTTCAAAAATAAGATAAAATGTTATAGCTACTCCGATACATATTATTACTGCTATTGCGGAATCCGCGGTCACACATATGCACTTCAGCAATAGATTACTTATAAATGAGTCAACCCGGTTAATGTTAACACGAACTAAACACTTTATTTTCAACTGCCTAATATTGTTTATTTCTTTCTCATGTTGGCAGGCCCTGATGACCTATTCTCTTTGAATAACGGCCATCTCATAACGCGTTCTTGGATTCTCTCCCAACAGCAACTAGGGAAAATGTTCAAAAAGCAATGTAAATCTGGACACTTACATATACTTTTGTAACTCACTTAACTTACTGATTCTACATATTTCATTTTACTTATGTCAATCGAAACACAAGCGAGATTCTTCTTGACTCAACGATGTTTAGCCATGCGCTCCGCGGCGAAGCGCGGGCTAAAAACCTTGTTTAAATTATGTGTCAATGAATAACTTAAATGTAAAGATGTTGATGATTTTGTTAGCCTTGTGTGAGAATACTACAAGCATAGATTTAGCCCAGTTGCATATATGCTGGGTGCACTTATCCATGCCAACACATTTGAGTTATGTTGTTGGAATTGAGATTAGAGGACATTGATTAAAAAGGCCCATTGATTTATGCGACACATAGAATAGCCACTAGCTTTTATTTTTGTAGTACGCGATATTTTAGTTACACGTTGCTTTCGTCTTCCACACTTTTTAATAATTTAGTGCACCATTTATATGGGAGTAGTCGTGTTTAAAACTTCAGTCATAATTACAAAATCACCTAGATGAACTTTGGGAAGATGGAGTTTGTGACTACTTGACTCATGGCACAAACATTCTGCAAAAGTTATACATTACATATATATAGCTCTTAATTTTAACTTAGGAGAATGTTTGTTTTCATTTGTTAATTTTACTGATAAAGGATAATTTAGTGATAGTGTCCACTAGATCAAAACCTAATATGACTTAGGGCCCGTTTAGTTTGTATATAGGTTTAGGATTAGGACTTGGTTTTGGATTTAAATTTGGAATAAGATCTGGATTTGGATTTAAGTTAAGAGATAGAAAATATATTATAAAATATATAATTAATTTTTAAAATAATAAAATGTAATAGAGGTAGGCCATAGTTTTTGAGAATACCCAATGAGAAAATGGATAGATGAGAAATAAAAATAAAAAAGAAAAAAGAAAATGGAATAGTAGTGTGTCAGCCAAAAGTAGGCACCCGTGACTGAATTTGTCTACACCATTGCATGTGGGGTTGACTCCCATTTTGAAATCCCAAATATTACAACCAAACAAATAAATTTACTTCAAGTCTAAACCTTTTGGACAAAAGGCTCAAACCAAATGGACCCTTAATAATAAATTCAAATCCTAATTTTAAACCAAATCCTAATCCAAATCCAAATCCTAAACCCGTCAACAAACCAAACTGGCCCTTAGTGTGTGCACTTAGGTTAGTTGAATGAATTGACTTCAAAACTGTTTCACAATATCTAACTTAGAACATAGAGTATGGCAAATCTATAGCCACTTGAGGATGTGTATGTGCATACTTTTAAATAATAATTAGTTTTAAGAATATAGCCTCAACGTGAAATAAAGAAAGGATTTTTTTGAATTTTTCTATTATAGCTTCAAGTGTCACCTAATTTATCTATAATACATTTACCATGGTTATAATAATTTATTTATATAATACATTTTATTAGATATTTAACAACAATCAACTATCTCACAACACCAAATATCTATCTTACATCCTATACAATACTTGAACTCACAACTATTTAATTAAAGAAGCAATCTCACACAATATGAGATACCATTGAAGTATGAGACCTTTGATAATGAACCGAATAACTCAAATTACATAGTTTAATTATTTATTGCTTATTTATATAGATTTTAGCTTAAAAAAATTTCAAGCTTAAAAAAAAAATTATAACCGAAAAATATGAAACCATTAAGTAAATGTTTTTGTTTAGTTTCTTATATTTTTTATGGACTTAATTTTTTTATTGCTGGACATTTATAAACTTGAGATTGTGCCTTATTTAGGATTTATTTGCTTTTTCTAGATTACAAATATCATTACAATAATTTAAATATTAACTACTTTTGTCAAAAATTATAAATACTAAACAAGGTATCACATGAAACACGCCCGCCCATCGTATAACACCCTGTATTTTCAAGTCATTGACGACGTCGATAAAGCTACTATTTATTTTTAGTGTTGTACGCGTTTGCTTTAAATCATAAATGTTAAGCTAAATGCGTAAGCCTATTAATTATCGTTGACATGTAATACGGGCATCAAAACGATTAATGTTTATATCGATCAAGTATTAAATAATTAATTTGAGTATAATTATGGTCTTTGATCTTTTATTTTTATCGTGATTAAGTAAAGTGTATTCCGTTTCGCGTTAATTGCAGTATTAGGCTCTCACGAAACACCGAAAACCAATTATACGCTTCAACAAATACCACACATTTATACCCTAATCATAAAATTATAATTAATCAATCATATTATATCACTCCTTTCCGAAAATATAGCCATTTATACAAAGAAAAAATAATGATAAACCCTTTCTTTTGGGCAAAGTGCCACATACTCCATTAATTCTACACCTACCTAGTCATTTAATGTCTCTTTGACTTGGACCAAGGACCCAAAAGGACCCAATCCCTTACACCTACATTGTCCCCTTTGACTAAGTTTTTTCACCTTATATTACAAGTATCTAGTGTTGATGAGAGTTCTCTTACATGCGTATTACACTTGGTAAAAATCCAAAAACACTCTCTTCTTTGCTCTCCATATAAGCTACGACATCCCCACACCACTACAATAATTCAAATTTAAATTTTATTTACCTTTCACTCCTATAAACATACATCCTAAGCATACTAAGGTTATTTTCTAAGTTTGGATTATGCATTTTCATGTGTTAATTCAAGAAAAGGAAGCTAGGGTTTTTATTAAGAAAATAAGGGTTTTCTTAAGTGAAAGTTGGGTTTTAAGGTTAAAAAGGGTGTAGCATTCATTTCTCATCTGCATTCATCATCCCTAAGGTCTTTCTAAATTCCTTTATAATTTTTTATTATACTTTTTTTATGTGATATTTGTTATATATGGCTTAAATCACCCAATATGGACTTTTAAATATGTAAACAAGACGGTAACACTTTTGTTTTATGGAATTTACACACTTATTCCTTATGTCCTTATGGATTTTTATATCATGAAATAATGGATCTATATGTATGATACATGTTGTATACAGGTTTTTTAAACATGTTTTGTTATTAATTAGGGTTTATAAAAGTTATAAAAAAACTTTTTATAAAAAATACACTTGGATAATATAAAAAGGTTTTTTATTTAATGTTTCATACAGCAGGTAGAGCATAAATACTAATAATACATCTCATGACGATTCCAAAATGATAAGAAACTCGAAAAACCGATTTATAACGAAAAAGATACGGTTAATTTATGATTTTTCGTCAGAGCAATTACTTTTATAAAACTATTTTTATAAAAAGATATTCATCACTATTAATTACTGATTCTCATATTTTTAAATACTTCAAAATAGATTTACTTTAATACGAGCTCATACTCAGAATGTATCGCTTAATAAAAACGGACTATAACGAAGTAACTACGACATTTTCGATAATTTAAAGTTTATAAAAGTAATTTTATAAACTAGTATGAAATCATGTAAAAAGTACTATTCATCAGCGGAACCCAACTTTTTAAATATTTAATACTTCTTAATAAACAAAGACGTACTCGAAAGGGAAACAATAATAATTCGGGTTTTAATACGAATAAGTTATTACGATTACAAGTTTTCGCTAATTATAACCCTTTAAGACGTGTAAGAGCTGTCTGGGTGAATAGTTAAAACACTATTCATCGCAGTATATCAAAAACTTGAAAATGTAATATTTTGATCATGTTCTTACTACAAAGACAGTGGGCTTTTGGAAACTGTCAAAATTCGGACTTAATACGCAAAAGTTATGCTTGTTTTCTAAAAAAGTAATTATAACGTTTTAACTTATTAAACACATTTTTACCATAAACCGATTACTTGGGAGTTTCATAATGAGCCTCTTCGGTTGAGTATCGAGAAGTTGTTGGATTTACGATTTTTATAAGTGTCTAACTCTCTGTACGTCATTTAATGACTGCTTATCTATTATGATAGCCGTAACGTTGTATGATGTAACGACTAATAAGTTTATATCATAGTAATAGGTACTTATACGTCCATATGATAGTTTAGGTTGCTATTCGATCTTTTTACGTCGACGCTTATCTGCAATATTTGGATTATCAGAACTCAAGGTGTGTTAATAGACACACATTTTTAGATTTCATGATTTATAATTATAGGGGCGGTGGAAACATGCTTTGTTTTATAAAATTGGAAGCAAGTATTGATTACATGTTGCTAAGTAGCGATAACACATGTTGGAGCCCCTTGTATCGATGAACTGTCATTTGAAATAGTGTTAGTTGGAAATTACATTATGTGTGCTGCGATTGTTATCTTATAGTTCTATTCGGGAAACGGAACTCCCGTTTCGGAAGTGACTAGCTGAATCAAGAGAACGAAAAGTACTATTAGAATGGCAGAATTTGGGTCTGTTTTCGGGTTGAAACATCTAATTGGGCAGAAATTGCTAATATTAGTTTAATTTCAAGAACAGTTCGTCGAGCTTCTGTGTCATGTCGCTTAGTTGTAAATGTAATCTAGTTTTGTGAGATCTGAATCGTGTTCTTTTATCACTAAAAGTCTTGCGGGTTCCTTAAAATTTTGATTTATACTATCCTATGAATTCACCAACATATTGTTGTCGTTTTTAATCATGTTTAGGAGGTCAATAGACATGGGATGCCAGGGATGCATTGGGTTACATTTTGGATTGCACGCTTAAAGAAATTTTGGTTTGCATCATTTTTTGGGAAATGTTTGTCAACTTTGTAATATTCTATCACAGAACAAGTGTAATGCTATATGATTTTGTATTAGTCTTTAATTTAAATACAATGTATCTTTTCAATTGAATTTTTGTGTCATTCTTTATAAATCTTGTGCTATTGATCTTGATAGTAACACGCAAGGACCCTTATTCCGCTGCGCACCCAATTTGGGGGTGTTACAGATTGGTATCATGAGGCCAAGCGTTATAGAAGAACCAGGTCAAATTGTTTTTGCTGGAATATAACCATTTTCTATAAAATTGCATTCATTAAATAGGTTTTTTATGGGACACATAGTTGTTTGTTTGATGTTAGTTTTACTTGTGCTTTACATTACACAATTGTTGATTGCATTAGTAGGACTTGATGCATTCATAATTGATTTTCGTGTTTATATTTTAGTACCTATATTACTATGAGGGTTTATATTGTATATATACAAGATGAGTTTTGCATTCTTTTCGTGCAACTTGAATTTTTTATCTAAGGGTTTATTTATTTGAATAGGGGGATATTTCTTTAGGCAGGTAGTATATAATAAGCTCGTAAGGTCCTAAGGCTACCCTATCATTAAAGCTATCGTATATGTTACCTTACCATCATTCATTTTATGCATATGAGCATTACTCGTATTTACCATACCAAGCCTTTATATATTTTATTTATATTAAGTTAAGTTTTGCTCGTGCAAGCGGTTATTGTTGTCATTATAGACGATTTCCTATACGTTGTCTATATTTATCTGAGCTTTGAGATTACAGTGTGCTTCTGAATGAGGTGATTAGAGGGGCCAATGAAGGATCTGACTTCCTCTATCTGTGATGCCTCACTACAGCCATAGCACAGGGCTACATTGATGACTCCGATCCAGAAGAGGATAAGGAGGACCCTGAGAGGATCCTGCTGTACCATCCCTGCCGAGGATGAGACAATTATGATAATTGAGTCATCTGATGATTGACAACGATGATGATGATGTCTAAGTAGGATGAGGAAGTAGAGGAGGTGGGAGAAGCACCTAGCTTCTGGCCACATTCTATGTTTCTACAGATGATCCTGTCCTCAAGCTGAGAATAAAGAGGCATATTGAGACTGAGAAGTCGGCTTATACACAACCTACCTCTCACACCATTTCATTTGTCTTTTGAGGACCAAATCCCATACAGTATGAATGTTCTATTTATGTCCATACTCCACTATCACCATCTGGTGGAGTCATGCATTTTCCGAGTTTGCTGCTGCTATACCTTAAATCGGCAACCACCACCAGAGAATGATAGTCACTCAAAGATAACATAAGAGTCTAAGATCCTAGTATCTTGAGAGGCACCCTGGCCTTTAGACAATATAGATTTGTAAGTTATAGCTTGTTTTGTATTATATTCACTAATCTTGAGTAATACTCGGTTGTAGTGTTAATAAAATGCTTGTATCTTTTACTTATGATAAGATGTATTACGTATTAACCTACGTTGTTTGTTATGATCATGATTACTGTTACGATAGGGATTTATTTATGCATGGCTTTGTGGGTTTTCGTATATCTATGCATAACGTTTTGGTCTCACCTTACCTACTTGTTGGGATCACGGAGTGTCATGATTTTCCCTTGAATGAAACTTCATATACATTTTGTTCCCTGTGACTTTCAAGAAACAATGACAACTATTGATCAAGGGATGAGTGTTGAGGAAATTGAGCGGGTTGTAGCCCAGCGAGTGGCTAATGCTATCGAGGCTTATTGATTTATGTAGACGGAAAAACACTACATAGCCGTAGTCAATAGGGCCAGACCGAAAAACAAGAAGCAAGGTAGCAGGGAATTGCTAACATTAAATGAGAAAGGGGAAGGTAAACACATATGGGCAATGTACTATAAATGGGGGGAATTGCAAGAAGGTTTGACCACATGACAAGGAGTGTAGGAATCCTACGGCTGCTAAGAATCAACAACTCAACACCTGTTGTAAGTGTGGAAGTCTGAGACACTTCAAGAGTAAGTGTTTACAATAGTGAAGTTTCGGAAACGTGTGGAAAAAGATACAACACTCTTCCGAATGCCAGGTGAGTACAAGCGAAGTGAATAACACTTCTAAGAACAATTAGAACCAACAACAGCTGAACAAGAGGCAAAATACTGACAAAGCTTTTTGTGCATGGCACGGGTGAGAAGATACATTACGGCTTGGGGCCCAGCCGTTGTGTCTAAATGCAAATATATCTGATGGTCATTCATAACAAATGCCAAGGTGCCTCATACATAGTGGGGGCCATCTGGTCCGTAACTGTAGGAGACCTTACAAATTGAACAATACTACCAAACTTACAACAGAGGCACTGGGACAATGTCTAGAAGGTTAATTGTTATGAATGTGGGAATCAACGACAACTACAAGATGGATTGCCAGAGCGAAAGAACCATATGTCATAAAACAAATTGGATGGTACTAGGCACATGGAGTGGTGCATACTTTTGAGGATTGAGAAAACGATCAAGGCCCTAACAACGTTAAGGATAAAATCGAAGCTTAAACAGAGAAAGTTGAACTAGCCTTACATAGCATTTCCTAAGTTGAAACATATCTTGCTTTATCTCTCTAGTAGGTCTCATTGTATTTCATTTAAATTTATGTTGTACGAATGATTTAAAATTATCTATCCTAATTATCGTATTAGGAGGAATTTCGTAAATATTAAACTTAGGTTCTTTCATTTACTCTTACAATACATACTCTATCGAATATAATAAAATTTTAACGTATTTGACGAAAATGAGCAATGCATGTTAGGCCTCAATTATACATGGCATATTCAACTATGTTTATTCAGGAAGGTACATGCCGGTGCTGAGAGTTAAGTCACTCTAAAACCTTCTTGTTAAGAAAACATTTTCTACTATATATCATGTTTGTATTGTGCGTTATTCATTGAATGTGTTTACTTTTGGAAATCGATTAGTAACCATATCAACTAAGCGGACCTTTCACTCAGTATTACTATAAAGTTGGCATTCATCTATATACCAAATCCTAAGCCGAGAAGCCAGACTCATTATAGTCGACTTAAGATATTTCGCATATAGAATTTGCTCGCCATTGCGAATTTACTAAATCACCCATTCGAAATTAACTTAATGCTTGTAGAACATGGTAGTTTCGTTGCTTTTAATCGGTATGGATTGTGTTGGCGAAATACCAAAGCGATCATTGTGCTGTGACGCGGTGAGAAGTTGTTCGCATCCCCTTAGAGAAATAAAAAACCTTAATTCATACTCGGCGATGGGAAGTCACCAGGAAATATGACGATATTTAAACATCATTTTGTACACTAAACGAAGAAGTACATGTAAAAAGGATTTCTATCTTTTTAGCACATGTCATGCAAAGGAGGTGAAGACAAGTCAGAGAAGAAGAGGACTTGAGAATGACCTTTTCGTTCAAGAATTCCTGAAGTAATTTCCTGGAGGACTTGCCGGGTCTTACCTCAGGACTCGAAAGTGGATTTCAATTGATTTGGTACCTGGTGCTGCACCTGTAGGCACGGGGCCATTATCGAAATTGGCGCTTCGAGATAGAAAGAGTTTTTGCTGAGCAACTGAAAAGAGCTGTCAGATAAGGGCTTTATATAAGACACAGTTCCTCACCTTGGGAGCAGCTCCAGGTCTGTTTGTCAAAAAGGAAAGACAGATAATTACGGATGTTGATTGATTTCGGGAATAAAACAAACTATACAGTAAAGAATCGTTTCCACTTCCCAGAATTGTTGATTTATTTGATCAGGCTTCAAGGGTCGAGTGTCTACTCGAAAATCGAACTTAAGGTCAGGAGGTTATCTCCAATTGATGGGTTCGAAAAGAAAGACATTCCAAAGACTGCCTTCAGAAATCGTTATGGCCATTACGAATTTCATAGTTATGCCGTTTGGGTTGCATACGCTTCTGCCTGTATTTCATGACCTTATGAATGGGTATGCAAACCATAATCTGATTAAATTCAAGATTGTCTTTTATGAACGATATTCGGGATATCATTGAAGGAAGAATAAGAAAGAACATAGAGAAACTCCTTAAGACAAATCTTAGAATTGCATCAAGATAGGAGGAGTTGGTTATGCCAAGTTTTCAAATGATGATTTGTTTTCCCAAGGTACAGTTCCTCGGTCACGTGATCGATAGTGAAGGAATTCATGTGGATCCAGCCAAGATTGAATCCATCAAGGATTGGACATCTCCTAAGTCACCAACGGAGATTCGTCACTTTTTAGGTCATGCTGGGTACCTATGGAGATTCCATGAAGGGTTTTCAAAGATCGCCAAACCAATGACTAAGCTTACTAAAATTGTAGTCAATTTGAGTGGGGCGGATAATACAAGAATGTGCAGCTTTTCAATATTGAAGCAAATAAGTTGTGCAGTGGCCCAATCATGGCATTTCCTGAAGACAGCGAAGATTCAGTCGCATACTGTGACGCTTCAAAGAAGGGTTTGGCGCTGATGTTGATGCAAAGAGAAAGGGATTTCTTATGCATCTCGCCACGTTAAAAATTCATGAGAAAAACTATACAACTCATGATTTGGAACCTTGGAGAGTTGTGTTCGCATCTGAAGATCTGGAGAAAATTATTTATATGGAATCTATGTACGGTGTTCACCGATCACAGAGTTTGCAACAAATTTTTTAGTTCAAAAGGAGTTGAACATGAGGGCAAACGCCAAAATTGGGTTTTTTAAGAGTTGCTAAGTGATTACGATTGCGATATTCTGTTATCACCGGGGAAGCAAATGTCGTTGCTGATTGCTATTGAGCAGGAAAGAACGAGAAACCACCGTTTATGAGTTCGAGCCTTAGTCATGACTATTAGCTTGGATCTTCCCAAACAGATCCTGAATGCTCAGACTTAAGCGCAAAAACCAGAGAACATTAAGAGTGAAGACGTTGGGGGAATGTCGATAGAAAATGCTAAATTTCCAGAAGCGATTAGAGAACAAAAGTTGGAACCACGTGCGGATGGAAAAACCCAAGTCCTCAATGCAGAAGTTGGCTCATTGTATTGGAGATTGCGGACTGTGATCATGCACGAGTCCCCAAATCAAAATTTCTATATTCACATTCCGGGTTCAGACAAAATGTACAAGACACGAAGTGCTATATTGGTTGGGCCCAACTTGAAAGCCGACTTAGCCACTTATGTTAGAAAGTGTTTGACCTGTGATAAGGTATGGCCGAAACATCAAAGGCCATATGGATTGTTGGTACAATCCAAGATAACCCGAATGGGAAGTGGGTAACATCACTATGGATTTTTGGTCATGAAGCTTCTAAGACGTTCTCAGGCTATGACACTATTTGGTGTGATCGTTGACGGCTCTCTAAGTCTGCGATCTTCACAACCTATGAGAGAAACTGGTCCTTTAGACAAAACTGGTAAGTATGTTACATTATGGAGGTGGTCACGAGAATGGAATTCATGTCTCATCATTGTGTTCGCAACCTGAGATTGCATTCAAATTCTGGAGGTCACTTCAGAATCTTTGGGTACTAATTTTGATATGAGTACTGCGTACCATCCACTATAGTACGGGCAAAGCTGAGAGGGATCCATTCAAACTCTAGAGGGATTATGCTGCATGCTTGTGCATCGACTTTGAAAGGGTTAGTATAACCATTTGCCATTTGTCGAGTTTCATAAACAATAGACTCACAACGCTAGCATCAAGGCCGTCAATTTCGAAGAACTTTTTTGGTCGGAATTAAGTGTTCGTCTCACCTGTTTGTTGGATCTGAAGTTGGAGAAGCTCGAATACTCGGTCAGAAACTGATTTCAAGCAGGCAACTGAGAAAAATCATCCAGATCAAGCAAACGATGAAGCGATCGTTAATAGATCTGAAGAGTTAAGCCACATTATGAAGCATAAACCAATGGAATTCCAAGTCGGGGATAAAGTTATGCTTAAAGTCTCGCCTTGGAAAGGGGTCGTACGTTTTGGCAAACGGGGGAAGTTAAACCCTAGGTATGTTGGACCTTTCAAGGTGTTAGAAAAGGTCGAAGAGGTTGCTTACAAGCTTGAACTTCCAGAAGAATTAAGCAGAGTTCATAATACGTTTAATGTACTAATATAAAAGTGTCATGCCGACGAAACCCATAGCCGTTACGTTGGATGGACTTAATTTGGACGACAAAATCCATTTTGTTGAGGAACCATTATAAGTAGTGGGCCGCTGAAGTTTGAAGCGAAGTCGGATCCCATTAGTCAAAGTTCGATGGAACTCCAAGAGAGGTCCTGAGTTCACGTGGGAACGTGAAGACCAATTCAAGAAGAAATATCCACACCTCTTCACCAAGACCACACCGTCGTCAAGTGCTGCATCGTGAGCCTTGAGGACAAGGCTCGTTTAACGGGGGAAGTCTATAACACCCTGTGTTTTCAAGTCATTGACGACGTCGATAAATCTACTATTTATTTTTAGTGTTGTACGCATTTGCTTTAAATCATAAATGTTAAGCTAAATCGCGTAAGCTAAAAATTAACGTTTAATGTAAACGGGCATCAAACGATTAAATGTTTACATCGATCAAGTATTAAATAATTATTTTGAGAATAATTATGGTCTTTGTTCATTTTATTTTTATCGGATACGTAAAGTGTATACGTTTCGCGATAAATTGCGTTTAGGCACTCCCGGAACCACCAAAACTTTTCTACGCTTCAACAAATACCCACATTTATACCCAATACATAAAAATTACTAAACATCATCACTTATATCACTCCTTTGCCGAAAATATAGCCATTTATACAAGAAAAATAATGAAACCCTTTCATTTGGTCAAAGTGCACCATACTCCATTAATTCTACACCTTACCTAGTCATTTCATGTCTCTTTGACTTGGACCAAGACCAAGACCATCCCTACACCATACCTTGTCCCCTTTGACTAAGTTTTTACACCTTATATACAAGTATCTAGTGATGAGAGATCACATACATGCTTATACACTTGGTAAAATTCACAAAAACACCTCTCTTGCTCTCCATATAAGCTACGGCATCCCCCCTACAATCAATCCATATAAAATTTTATTCAACCTATACACTCCTATACACATACATCCTAAGGCATTCTAAGGTATTTCCAAGTATTGGCTAAGCATTTTCAAGTGTTAATCAAGAAAAGGAAGCTAGGGTTTTTATTAAGAAAATAAGGGTTTTCTTAAGTGAAAGCTTGGGTTTTAAGGCTAAACACGGGTGTAGCATTCATTTCTCATCTCATACATCATCCCTAAGGTCTTCTAAATTCCTTTATACTTTTTATTATCATTATTTTATGTGTTATATGTTATATATGGCTAAATCACCACTAAGGACTTTTAAATATGTAAAAAGAGTTAACACTTATGTTTATGAATTTACACACTTATTGGGTATTACCAAAGATTCATTAAAGGGTTTTCAAAGATCGCCAAACCAATGACTAAGCTTACTCAAAAGAAGGTCAACATGTTTAGGTATAAAATTAGGGTTTTAAAGTTTACTAAAAAAGGTTGGGATAAAAGTATCATAAATGTATTAAAAGGTGTTTTTGTTTCGAACTTCATACATAGTATTCATTTTAATAAAAATAATACGCCTTATGGACGATTCCAAAATGAGAAGAACTCGAAAAACCGATTTATAACGAAAAAGATAAGTACTTACGATTTTACCCGACGAGAAATACTTTAATAAAACTATCTTTATAAAAGCACTATTCATTATACAGCAATCAATTTTTAAAAAACATCAAAAAAATGATCTAACTTTTAATTACGAGATCCTTACTCGAAAGAATCGCTAAAAACGGAACTATAACGAATAAACTATGACATTTTCGCTAATTAAAGTTTATAAAAGTAATTTTATAAACTATAAACAGTAAAATTACTATTCACCAGCGAACAACTTTATAAATATAATACATCTTCTAATAACAAAGACGTACCGAAGGAATCAACTAAAACTGGATTAACACGAATAAGTTTATTACGATTACAAGTTTACGCTAATTAAAACCCTAAAACGAGTAAGGAGCTGTTGTGAACAGTAAAAACACTATTCATCGCAGAATATCAAAAACTTGAAAATGTAATATTTGATCACATCGTCTACTACGAAGGACTGGGAAAAGAAACGTCAAAATCGGAGCGTAAAACGCAAAGTTATGCTAGTTTTACTAAAACAGTAATTTATAAACTTTTTAACTTATAAACACAATTTAACCCAAAAACCATTAGTTGGTGAATTGAGCTATATAGAATATTATGTGGTTATCAAAGTACTATAATGACTAGGTGTGGATATTTCCTAATGAGGCCTCTTCGATGGCGTATCGACGAGTTTTTGGATTTACGAATTAAAGTGTTCTAACTCCTCGTTACGTCCAGTCTGACCCCTTAAATTTATGCTAGCCGAACGATAGTAACGAAGTAACAACTAAAGATTATAATCCAAGAACATATACTTACACGACCGATGATAATTTATGGAGTTGCCTCGACTTTTGCGTGACGCTTTTCTGCGATATTGGATTATCAGAACTTCAAGGTGAGTTCATAGCACCCACATTTTTACGATTTCAATTATTATAAGCTATGGTTGGAAAACATTCTTTTGTTTTACAACTGGAACGAGCAAGTATAGATGTACATGTTTGCCTGAGAAGTAGCGATAACCCAATAAGCCCACTATCATTAACTGTCAATTGGCATAGAATATTGGGAATATACATTATGTGAGTCCCGCGAATGTTATGTTATATAGAGTCTATTCGGGAAACGAACCTCCCCGTTCGGAGTGACTTGCTATCACACGAGATCGAACGTGATAGCATGTCTAATTTGGGGATGGTTTCGGTTAAAACTCATTGCGGGCTGAGTAGCAATATTATGCGAACAAGACTGTCGAGCTTCAGTGTAAATGTAATCTAGTTTTGTGAGATCTGCATGTGTTGCATTATCACTAAAAAGTCTTGCGGTCCTACACATTTTGATTTATCAAACCCTATGAAAGCCCACCATTATTGTGATTGTTGACGTTTTTAAGCAATGTTTTCAGGAGATCAATAGGCATGGGATGCCAGGGATGCATTGGGTTACATTTTGGATTGCACGCTTAAAGATTTAGGTGCATCATATTTTGGGAAATGTATTGTCAACTTTTGTAATATTCAACAATGAACAAGTAAAGCTATATGCTTTTGTATTAAGTCTTTCAATTAAATCCAATGTATCATTTTAAACGACTTTTTGTGTCGTTCTTATATATCTTGTGCTATTGATCTTGAAGTAACACGCCCCAGACCCTTATTCCGCTGCGACCCAATTTGGGGGTGTTACACCAACTGTTGGAAGTTCTACCAAATTTGAGGGCAAAGGGAAAAAATTGATGGAAGTGACAAGTGATCATTTAGCTTTTTGTGTTTTTCATTTGGCAGTTGAGAAAATAATGCTTTATGCTAATCTTTTGTGATTTAACAATAATCAACTTACAAAACAAATCTTGTTGTTAATAGTTATAATCGGCTCACCTTTGAATTACAATCTATAAAGGGGTATAAGGAGGGCTTGATCCAAGGAACATCGCCCAAAAAGGAAGAACGCTTTTACGCTTCGGCGTGCTAATTCCTTCCGCTCTCTTGTGCGTAATTTAAAGAGCTATCGTGGACTTTTAACTTCCGGTTACCAAAAATAAAATAAATTGTATTTTATTCATATTTAGTGCATGCGCACTCGTTCTTCTACCCGTAATCGTCCCCAACAATAAGTAACACCGAATATTGAACCATTTAATCTTGAAGAACCTACTGAAAATCAAGCTCCTCCCGTAGTTACGATGGCCGATCAACGTACTATGGCGCAATTGCTCCAGGAACCCACCCAGGGTTACGAGGATGCAATCATTGTTCTCGCGATCTCCGCGGACAACTTTGAGCTTAAACATGGTTTGCTCACTCTTGTGCAAAATAAACAATTTTTTGGACATGATAAAGAAGATCCTCATGCTCACATTCGATATTTCAACAAGATCACTTCTATGTTGAAGTTCCCAAACGTTCCGAATACGTCGAGTATGCTTATGAATTTTTCATTTATCCCTCGGGGGCGCCCGAATTTGGCTCGAAAAAGGAACCCCTCGATTGATTTCATACTTGTGGATGATCTTGTTACAAAGTTTATAAACCAAATTTTCCCTCCTCCAAAACAACAAATACCTTCGAATGAAATCACAAATTTCAACAACTGTTTGTGAATCTTTTAGTGATGGCATACGGGGAGACCATTTCAAGGATCTTTCTTCGTGCATGCCCACATCATGGTTTCTCATAATTACATCAACTCGATACTTTCCACAATGCTTTGAACTCTAATGATCAAGATTCGTTAAATTCCACCGCGGGTGGTAATTTTTTGGACAAAATGCCTCAAGATTGCTTAGAAATCATCGAGAGCAAATCCAAAGTTCGTTATTCATGAAGCAAAGCGATTATTTCCAAAGTGAGTACGAGCTCTTCTACCCCCGGTGTTGCCGAAATAAAAGATATGGTGAAAGCCTTGCTTCTCGATAAGAAAAAATCAATCCCAAGCTCTCGCTACCGTAAAAGCGGTCGAGGAAAGTTGTGTAACTTGCGGTGGTGCTCATTCTTACCCTAATTGTCCCGCCACTGATGGCACGTTATCGTGACAAATATCAAGAATACGTTTGCACAAGCCGCCGCGGTTAACCTACAACAGGAAATTCGGTTACGTCCCGATATTGCAAATCAAATTCGACCTCCCGGTTTTCATCCCGTTCAAAACAATCAAAACAATCAAAGAAATAATCAAAAACCGTTATAATCAAAACCGGTGAAATAATTACAACTAAAGTCCACATTTATCAACCCCGGTGCTTACAAGCTACAACTTACCAAAGCTCCGGCTCCTCTAACACAAGGTGTGTCAAAGGATGACTTACAAAACTACATCAAAGCTATGGATGCGGTTCTGAAAAATATGCAAAACAAAACCAAAAACATTGCAAAACTAATTGACCAATTTAAAGGGCATGATCTTAACAAATTCATGAATACCAATACCGACTCTAACTTCAGGTTGGGATTCTCTCCTGAGCAACACATTGCTATAACCGAGTAGGACTTGAAAGCAATCACTACCCGAAGTGGAGTTTCTTATGATGGGCCTCAAGTTCAACTCCGCTTCTTCCGACCTTCCTAAGGGGTGGACATGGAAACCCGAGGTGACAAAGGATTCGGTGCATACCGAGCACTCCAAAACATCAAACTCTAGGCACAAACTCAAACTCAAATTGATGAGCCCGTTGTTGCTCCAAAGGCTAAACCGACCATACCTTATCCTTCAAGGATTAACAAGGAGAAGCTCCGTGAAAAAGACGATCTTTTAGCTTTGAAATTTATGGAGATTTTTCAGAATCTCCACTTCGAGCTTAGTTTCGCGGATGCTCTCCTACACATGCCCAAATTTGCACCAATGTTTAGAAAGCTTCTCAATAACAAAGATAAGATAATTGACTTAATCAAGACGCCGGTGAATGAAAATTGCTCGGCGGTTATCCTCAAAAAGTTTCCCGAAAAACTTGGAGACCCCGATAGATTTCTTATACCGTGTGATTTTCTGGAGATGGATGAATGCTTAGCCTTGGCCGATCTCGGTGCAAGCATCAACCTAATGCCTCTTTCCGTATGGGAAAAGCTAAATCTCCCGGATTTGACCAAGACCCGAATGATACTTGAACTTGCCGACCGAACGATTTCTACTCCAACCGGCATTGCCGAGGATGTTTTCGTGAAAGTTGGAACATTTTTCTTTCCGGCCGACTTCGTAGTCGTTGATTATATTGCCGATCCTCGGGTTCCTTTGATTCTCGGGAGACCTTTCTTGAGGACGGCACGAGCTTTGATTGATGTTCACGGTGAACAAATGACCCTTCGACATGATGACCAATCCATAACATTCAAAGTTGGTGATACTAAGACATTCTCCTACAATACTATTGAATCGGTTAACCGAGTCGATGTTATCGACGTAGCTTGTGAGGAGTTTGCTCAAGAAGTACTTGGATTTTCGAACATTTCCAAGAGTGGCAATCCCACCCCAACTTTGGAACCAATCCTCTCTACTTCTCCCCCCTCTCTCACTCCTTTTGAGGGAGGTGACTTCATTTTGGAAGAGATCGAAGCTTGTCTTACTAGCAAATCAATTCCACCGGGAATTGATGATGCCGACTTCGATCTAAAAGAAGACCTTCTCACCCTTGAAAGATTGCTTAATTCTGACCCATCTTCCACCCTCCCTCCGGAAGAACAAAAATTTGAGGAACTTAAGACCGTTGAACCTTCTAGTGATGAACTCTCCGATCTTGAGCTCAAAGACTTACCACCTCATCTTGAGTACGCGTTTTTGGAGGGTACCGATAAATTACCCGTCATAATCGCTAAAGACTTACAAGATGAGGACAAGATCGCTCTTCTTAAGGTTCTTAGATCACATAAGCGTGCCATAGGCTTGGGAAGGATTTCATGATATTAAGGGATGATCCGAAGTTTTGTACTCTAAGATTTTAATGGAACGATAATGTTAAACCAACAGTCCAACATCAAGATGGTTAACCAAAATTACGAGGTTATCAAGAAGAGTTATAAACTTCTTGAAAGCCGGTTTATTTTCCTATCTCCGATAGTCCTGTTGGTTAGTCCGTCCATTGTGTGCCCAAGAAAGGTGGTATAACCGTAATTGAAAATGATGATAATGAATTGATACCTACTCGATTAGTTACGGGATAGCGTGTATGCATTGACTACCGAAAGTTAAATGATGCCACCCATAAAGATCATTTCCCATTACCGTTTATGGACCAAATGCTTGAGAGACTCGCAGGAAACGAATACTATTATATAATAGTTGGTTTCTGGGTTACTTTAAATTACCAATTGACCCGAAGGACCAGAGAGACCTCCTTTTTCTTGCCCTTTATGTGAACTTTTGACGACCGTCGAGCCTTTGGCTTATGTAATGCTCCGGGCACGTTCCAAAGGTGCATGATGGCCATTTTCCACGACATGATCGAGGAAACAATGGAGGTCATCATGGACGATTTATTGGTCTTCAGGGATTCCTTCTCGTCATGCCTCTCCTATTTAGACAAAATGATTAAATGGTGCGAAGACACCAATCTTGTTCTAAATTAGGAGAAATGTCATTTTATGGTAAAAGAAGGCATTGTTTTAGGACATAAAATTTCAAAGTCCGGGATTGAGGTCGACAAAGCTAAAGTTGATGTTATAGCTAAACTCCCTCATCCGACTTCCGTTAAAGGCATTCAAAGTTTTTTAGGTCACGCCGGGTTTTATCGTCGATTTATTCAAGATTTTTCTAAAATCGCCCGGCCGATGACCCATCTTCTTGAAAAAGATACCCCTTTTATCTTCTCGAAAGAATGTGTTGAATCGTTTAATATACTTAAGAAGCAATTGGGATCCGCATTGCACTATTTAGTTGCCCCTGATTGGGACTCCTACGTTGAGATTATGTGTGATGCTAGTGACTTTGCGGTAGGTGCGGTCTTGGGGCAACGTAAGACCAAACATTTTCAACCGATACACTATGCAAGCAAGACTATGACCGACGCTCAAGCTCATTATACTACTACAGAAAAAGAGCTTTTAGCCGTAGTGTATGCTTTCGAGAAATTCCGGCCATATCTTGTCTTGTCGAAAACAATAGTGTATACGGACCACTCGGCTCTTAAGTATCTTCTCGCTAAACAAGATGCTAAACCGAGATTGCTTCGTTGGATTCTCCTACTCTAAGAATTTGATGTCATTATCCGTGATAAAAAAGAGCGGAGAATCTAGCGGCCGACCACTTGTCTAGATTAGAGAACCCCCACCAAAGTGAGCTCGAGAAAAAGGAAATTACGAAAACATTTCCTCTCAAGACACTTGGTATGGTGACTTTTTGTGGAGATGCTAGTACCCCATGGTTTGCCGACTTTGAAAATTACCATGCGAGGAATTTTGTTGTGAAATGGATGTCGTCCCAACAAAAGAAGAAATTTTTCAAAGACGTTAAGCATTATTTTTGGGATGACCCCTACTTGTTTAAAGTATACGTGGATCAAGTAATTCGACGGTGTGTTTTTGGCCAAGAAGCCATTGATATCCTCACGGATTGCCATGGACATCATGGTGCCAACTACACTGCCAAGAAAGTTTTTGATTCAGGATTTTATTGGCCGACTATTTACCGAGATGCCCATGACTTGGTCACACGGTGTGACGCTTGTCAACGTCAAGGAAAAATCTCACAAAGGGATGAAATGCCACAAAATGCAATCCAAGTTTGTGAGATCTTTGACGTGTGGGGCATCGATTTTATGGGACCATTCCCGTCTTCACGAGGGAACAAGTATATACTCGTGGCCGTCGATTATTTGTCAAAATGGGTTGAAGCGAAAGCGCTCCCCACCAATGACGCCTGAGTTGTTTGCAAATTCTTAAAATCTCTCTTCGCCCGATTTGGGACCCCTCGTGCTATCATTAGTGATCGCGGTACCCATTTTTGCAATGACCAATTTGCAAAGGTCATGCTTAAATACGGAGTTACTCACCGTCTCTCCACCGCGTATCACCCACAAACAAGTGGGCAAGTTGAGGTTTCAAATCGTGGTTTGAAACGTATTCTTGAGAGGACCGTAGGTGAAAACCGTGCTTCGTGGTCCGATAAGTTAGATGATGCATTATGGGCCTTCCGTACCGCATTTAAGACACCCATCGGGTGCACTCCTTACAAGTTGGTGTACGGAAAGGCTTGTCATCTACCTATCGAGCTTGAGCACAAGGCCTACTGGGCCTTGAAACATTGTAATTTTGACCTAAAGACCGCGGGTGATCACCGGAAAGTTCAAATGAATGAATTGAATGAACTTCGTGATCAAGCCTATGAGAACTCTTTGATCTACAAAGAGAAGACAAAGAGGATTCATGACTCCAAGATCAAGAACCGCGTTTTCAACGTTGGTGATCGAGTCCTCCTCTTCAATTCTCGACTAAAGATTTTCTCGAGTAAGCTCAAAACCCGTTGGACCGGACCGTTCTCCATTGGCCAAAGTCTTTCCCTGATGGCATGTAGAGTTTATCTCAACGACGGCCAAACTTCAAGGTGAACGTGTCATAGACTTAAGCATACTTTGGAGGGGTATACCACCGATGGTTGTTCTCGGATCTCCAAAACCTTCCCATGGATAAACTAAATTTGTGGATGCGTCAAGCTTAGGACCCTTAAACAAGCGCTGTGGGTGCAACCATGCTTTATCCTAATTGATAATATAATAGTAGTAATGGAATAAGTATGCTAGTTTCTGATGTGAGGAGGTTCGCCTCATCCTTTCTGTGTGCTTTAATGTGTTTCTTGATATTTGTCTAGGATTGACCCCATATATAAGCTCTCTGCTCGCAGTTTTTGGTCCTTCAATCACTCGAGCTTCATCCTTAGCTTCATTTGGAATCCAATATCCAATCTTATGACTAACGTTTATCTTTTAGCACTTCTAATAACGGGGCTTAGGATTTACGTAGAGACCCTTCTTAAAACATTGAGGACAATGTTTAGTTCTAGTATGGGGGGGATCTATCGATTTGATTGTGCCTGCAGTCGTTGTTTTCACGTAATCCCGTTTTTACCACCAAAATACCAAAAAATGAAAAAAAAAATTAAAATTTTTCAAAAATAAAATAAGTGTTTTATCACAATGTTGACTTTCCTGCTGGGTAGAATAAGAATAAATTTTGACTCGATCGAGCGTATTGAGCTCTAGCTTGTCCCTTAACTTTTAGACTAAGCATTCGCAGATCTTTTTATTAAAGATTTTAAATTTGCGAAGAACGAGAAATGATAGAGTTAATTATGAGTTAGATGCTAAACAAGGATTAGTTGGAAATCTTAAGAGCTCATAAGTGTAGTTTGTGGCTTTTTCTCCCATAAGCTCCTAACCGGACTAATAATACGTGCTATTTTCGAAAATTAAACTTAAATCAACAATTTTTGATATTGAAGCTTTATTATGTAGTCACAACATTAATTTATTTAGTCGTAGTTCAAATTTATACTTAAATTTTCTAAAAAAAGTTTTCTCTATATATCGTTGGATTAATATAAAATAAAAAAAAATGATATGAATGAGTAATAAATTCATATCTGTGGGCTGTAAAGTTTGCTGCATCTTGCCGGCTCACAACCGATGTTGCAGCCTTCTAAAGAAGGCCCATAGTGAGAATAATAATCCGAGACTGATAAAAGTTTGATGCATCTTGCCGGCTCACAACCGATGTTGCAGCCTTCTAAAAGGTCGAGGATTTCCTTTGTTAAAAGTATAATTATGATAAGTGTGATATATGTGATTTAATAAATATAGGGAAAATCTTTTTTTCTTAAATTTAAATATGCTTTTAAACTAAGACTATTTCGTTTTAAGTTGTGGTTTTTCTAAATGAATTGTTTATTTAACGGGAAGCCGAAGAGTTTTTGAAACCGAAGGTCCGTGAGTTCCGATACTATTCTCTGTGGGGTGTCAAAAGCCTGGTCACCTAAGCCGGTCTCAGCTGGGATGTGCCGAGAAGAAAGTCGCTACATGGAATGATCTCGCCTTCAAAATCATAATTCTTGGGTGGAACGTTACATTTAGAAAGATTACAATTTTCTTAAAATATCGATTGGATGGTCGGAATTTGAAATGAGTACATACGCATTTATAGATATTAAACCATCGGGAGTGAAAAGTTAGTCTAGGCTTACACAAATTATAAATATGAGTAGTGTTAGCATCTTAACTTGTATTTAAC